>WOXC01012215.1:0-218315 GCA_011680675.1 Gymnobelideus leadbeateri
CTTTCTTTGATCATGGCTTCCAGGTAGTCCAATAATTTTTAAATTATCTCTCCTGGATCTATTTTCCAGGTCAGTGGTTTTTCCAGTGAGACATTTCACATTGCCTTCTATTCTTTCATTTGTTTGCATCTATTTAACAGCATCTTGATTTCTCATAAAGTCACTAGCTTCCATTTGCTCCAATCTAATTCTAAAGGAATGATTCTCCTCAGTGAGCTTTTGAGATTCTTTTTCCATCTGGCAAATTCAGCTTTTTAAGGCATTTTTCTCCTCATTGCCTTTTTGAGTCTCTTTTGCCATTTGATTTAGTCTATTTTTTAAGGTGCTATTTTCCTTAGTCAGGCTGTCTGACTCTCCTTTCATAATTTTCTTGCATTGTTCTCATTTCTCTTCTCAATTTTTCCTCCACTTCTCTTATCTGCTTCTTAAGGTCCTCTGTGGCCTGTAACCAGCTCGTATTTTCTTTTGAAGCTTTTGGTGCAGGAGTTCTGACTTCACTGTCTTCCTCCTGTTCCATGCTTTTATCCTTTTTGTTCCCAAAATAGGAGTCTAATGTTGGATTCTGCTGTTTGTTTTGCTTCCTTTGCCTGGGCATGTTGCCACTCAGTTACTTGACTTTTGGGCTTGTTGCCACAGTAGGACTCTGCCACCAGACAGGGGAGCTTCATCCCAAATGCTGGGATGAAGCTTGGAGAAAATTTGTAACTCAAAATCTCTCAGCTGCTGGAGGTATTAGTTGGGTGCCCTCTCTGAAGCCTCCACAAGCTCTGGCAAGCTGGTAACATACCCCAAGACCTCCACCCTAGACTGCAATCCAGATCCAAGAAGGTTAAAGCAAGAGTGATTACCACCCAGACTGGTTGCTTGGTCCCTCTGCAGGCTGCAGGCCAGGAGCTGAAGCTGCTGCTTGGCTGTGGCTGCGCCCTGTCTCCTCAGTGGCTTCTTGCCCTGAGGGGAAGAGGCTGATGCACTCCCAAGTAGTGGGTTCCAAAGTCCATAGGGCACTGACCTCTCACTTTGTCCTTAACATCTATGTGTTGATAATTCTGGAAATTGCCACAGTTGTTGGTGTTCTGAAGTCCTTCCAGCCGGCTGCTGGTCAGGCCTGCCCTGGGGCTAAAACCTCTGACTCACACAAAGCTGGGGTCAGCTCCCTGAGCACTGTGCTGGCCGATTCCTGCCGGGTTGCCTGGCTGCCAGGCTGTCCTCACCAGGATGTTAGCTTCTTTGTGTCATTTTGTGGGTTGTGTAGCTCCAAAGTTTGTTCAGTCTCCTTTTTCATAAATTGGGGAAGGTGGGATCCAGAGCTGCTTGGAAGTCCTGTTTCTACTACCAAAAAGTAATTTTTTAAATAAAAAAAATATTTTTTTCTTTCATTTCTTCCCCCTTACCTCCTCCTCCATTGACAAGCTAAATTTTTAAAACTATTTTGTCGACTGGAATCACATGCAATAGTCATGCAGGGTTAATGAGACTGAGTCTGGTACTGGGGGTAGAGTTGGGAAAGGAGCCCAGGTCCAGGATGAGTATCACAGGGGTGAAAATTCCAAGCTAGTTGAAGTGAACCAAGGTCTGGAAACCAGGAAATTAAAGGGAGCAAGCAGGGAGTTCCTTCCTTTCTGTGATCAGAAGCAGGTCAGAGCTCTAGAAGTGAGACTGTCCTACAAGGTGAACAGGAACAAAAAGGTGGAAGAAGTGAATTCAGGAAGCAATCTGGAAATCCAGGAAGTTAGGTAGGTCAGAAGAAAGAAGAGCATCTACAGTCTAATCCTGAGCTCATAGTTATTTGTCCTAAAGACTTTTTTCTATTTCCTACCAGAACATAAAGTAGTACTAGGTATGGACAACCTGAAACTGTGCTCAGGGAATGACTGTAGCTAGTGATAAAGTTAGAAACCTAGGATTGCAGGTGTTCTTTGATGCTGACTGAGGTAGGCAGCTGGGATTACCTAGAGGTTCTTAAGCTAACCTTTTTTGTTGTTGTTGTTGTTTTATTCAGACCATAAATTTTTCTCAGATTGTGCGTTTGCTACCTTTTTCATTGCTATAAGCAAAACATCATAATGCCTAAAGCAAACTTGGATCTTTTTATTGCCATGAGGAAGCCTGTACCAGGCATGAAAAGCTCCATTGACTATATTCTTGTGGAATTACCCATTTGTATTCAGTACAGAGAAATATTTTTGTAAACATGTCATCATGACCACAAATGATTACAAATTTGATGGCACAGAAAAGGAAGATTGCTGTTGCTTGGGCCATGGCAGTAGTAAAGATTTTCCCATCAGAAACAACTTCCTATCACCCTTTTTCTCAGAAGCTAGAAACTGCTCACACTGCTTAGTCACCTTAATTAGTATCACATGAACTGATGCAGTTTTTAACATTAGTTTTTTTAATTTTTGAGTTCTAAATTCTCTCCCTCCCTACCTCCATCCCCCCCTTGAGAAAGCAAGCAATTTGATATAGCTTGTACATGTGCAGTCATTTTGTGGGGAAAAAAAAACCCCACAAACCAAATAAAAACTTCAAGAAGAATAAAGTAAAAAATATGCTTCGATCTGCATTCAGACTCTACCAGTTCTTTCTTTGGAGATGGATAGCATTTTTCATCTTAAGTAATTCAGAATTGTCTTGGATCGTTATATTGCTGACAGTAACTAAATCATTCACAGTTGATCATTATATAATATTGTTTCTTTGTGTACAATGTTCTCCTGGTTCTGTTCATTTCACTATGCATCAGTTCTTGTATGTCTTTTTAGCTTTTTCTGAGAGAATCCTGCTCATGATTTCTTATGGCACAACAGTATGCTGTCATAATTGTATACCACAATTTGTTCAGCCATTCTCCAGTTAATGGGCATCCCCCCAATTTCCAATTCTTTGCTGCTGTAGATATTTTTGTACTTGTAAATCCTTTTGCATTTTATTTTTTATCTCTTTGGGATACAAACCTAGTATTTTGCAGGAGCCCTTTTCACATAGTTTCAAATTACACTTCAAAATTGTTGAATCAGTTCACAATTCCACCAAATGGTGTATTAGTGTCTCAATTTTCTCACATCCCCTCTAACATTTGTCATTTTCCTTTTCTGTCATATTAGCCAATCTGATAGGTGTGAGGTGGTAGCTCACAGTTGTTTTAATTTGCATTTCTCTAATCAGTAGGGTTTTACAGCATTTTTTCATATGAGTATAGATAACTTTGTTTCCTTTGTCTGAAAGCTGCCTCTTCATATCCTTTGACCATTTATCAATTGGGTAATAGCTCTTATTTTTATAAATTTGACTCACTTCTCTTTATATTTGAAAAATGAGGCCTTTATTAGAGAAATTTGCTGTAAACATTTTATCGTAGTTACGACTACTAATTATGTATTTCCTTTTATGCTAGTTTTCCCCATTTATCCTTGTCTCTCTCTTTTCACCTGGTTCATCCTTAAAAGTGTTTTGCTTTTGGCTATTGCCTTTCCTAATCCACCCTTCCTTCTCCTTTGTCTTCTTTCCTTCTCCTTCTACTTTCCTGTAGGGTGAGATAAATTTGTGTCTCCAAATGAGTATGTATATTATTTCCTAACCCAATTCCGATGACAGTAAGGTTTAGGCACTCCTCCCACATCCCCTATCTTTCCCTCTACTGTAAAATCTCTTTCATACTTCTCTCTCTCTCTCTCTCTCTCTCTCTCTCTCTCTCTCTCTCTTTTCCTTTTTGGAGGGCAATTGGGGTTAAGTAACTTGCCCAAGGTCACATGGCTATGTGTGTGTGTGTGTGTGTGTGTGTGTGTGTGTGTGTGTGTGTGTGTGTGTATGTGTGTGTGTTGTGTCTGAGGCCAGATCCAAACTCAGGTCCTTCTGACTCCAGGGCTGGGGCGGGCTGGGCCAGCGCTCTACTCACTGCGCCACCTAGCTGCCCCTTTCACACCTCTTTTATATGAAATAATTTTCCTATTCTACTTTTCCCTTTCCCCTTCTCTCAGTGCCTTCTTTCTCATCGCTTAATATTATTTTTTTAGCTATTGTTCCATTATGTTCAACTCACACCCTTGCCTTCTTGTCTATGTATATGTGTTATAACTACCCTAATAATTATGAAGTTGTTAGGAGTTACAAGTATCATCTGCCCATGTAGGAAAGTAAACAGTTTAACCTTATTGAATCCTTCATGATTTCTCTTTCCTGTTTACCTTTTTATGTTTTTCTTGAGTCTTGTATTTGAATGTCAGGTTTTTCTATTCCTCTCTGGTCTTTTCATCAGGAATGCTTGAACATCCTTTATTTCATTAAATTTCCATCATTCATTCATTTATTTATTTATTCATTCATTCATTTATTTATTTATTTTTGCTTTTTGGAGGGCAATCGGGGTTAAGTAACTTGCCCAAGGTCACACGGCTAGGTTTTTGTTTGTGTATGCGTTAAGTGTCTGACACCCGATCCAAACTCCTGGCTCCAGGGCGGAGGCTCTATTTACTGTGCCACCTAGCTGCCCCTTGACTAGTTTTCTGATCCCCTTCCTATCTATGGGCTGGGAGCTCCAGAAACCTCTGCTGCTGATTCAATTGCATTCAAGGCCTGCTTCTGACTTGCTGAGTCTCGGCCTGCTGATGACTTGCTGGGACATTTCCTGTGCTACACTGTGGTCCACTCTCACTCTGATGTGACAGATCTTCTAATCTGTGTTAGACTGTAGATTTGTTTCACCCTGTCCTTTTGTGTTTTCTGTCTCTCCAGAATTCATTTTGAGACATTACTTAAAGTTGTTTGGAGGGGAATTTTTTTCCACCATCTTGGCTACACCCCCCACCCCCAGCACAATTTATTTTATACAAAAGGAGATCAAGTATAAGTTGCTCAGACTGAAAGCAGCTCCTTCCAAATGAAAATCTACTCTAGTAGTTATAATGTTCTTAGTTGTTGTAGCACAAGCTAATAAGAATATTTTCATGACCCTAAGTCATGAAAATATTCTTATTAGCTTGTGCTTATAACTTGTGCTTATAGCTTGTGCTTATAACCCTTAAACATTGTAGAGATGTTCCAATTCAACCTCTCTTTTTACAGAGGGCAGAACTGAGGCCCTGAGAGTTGAACTTGCCCAGTGTATGATGAAACAAGGTGTAGAGTTAAGTCTAGAATCCAGATCTCTTGACTTTGTTAGGTTCAGTGCCTCTTTTCTCTCCCCTGAAGTACTAATTCTACATGTATTTTCCTTCTTTTTCCCCCTTTTGTACAGCAATTGGTTTCAAATATAAAAATTCTACCATTAAAAAAAACCAGTATGTTTTTAGTATAATTTTGAAGGATAGTGCCTTGGAACCTAATAGAATTTTGCATTATTGAAGTCAGTTCATTTATTCTAAAAAAGCATATTTGTTTGCAAATAAGTTGTTAGTATCAAGTTAGAAATGAATCTTTCTTTGAAAATGTTATCATAAAAATTTAAATATACCAATCAGAATAAAAAATGAAATGTATATTGTTCTCATTGTGTATCACCTCATGTCTTCCCATATTTATTTTTTAAATTTTAATTTTTAAAAATAATTTTAATTTCTAACAGTCTAACTGCCAAGTAGTTGAAAAGTAATGAAAGATAAAAATAAAGCAAATAAAAGAAACAAGAACTAAAACAAAACAGTACCAAAAAACAATTATTGTTATAATTACATATTTACTAATTATTAAAAGAAATATAACTCTCCATATAAATTTTATTTAAAAATTTCATTCTTAGTGTAAAGCCTATGAATGATTGATTGAGGTATATTCTTACACGGCTAAGGCCTATCTATTTTTAATGATGCTTTTTGTTTTTACAGTGTATCACTTCTGAATATATTCCCTCTTCTCCAACCCATACCATCAAGTCTTGTAGCATAAACCAAGGCCAAACTTGATCATTATCATTACACAGTGTTCTGTTTCATTATTTTTGTTATTTCTATTTACATTGTTATAGTGTATATTGTTTCCCTGGTTCTGTTTACTTCATTATGAATTAATGAAAGGGAATGATAGAGAATGTATTAAGATCTTTCTGTGTGCAAAGTACTGAGGATACACAGAAAATCAAGACAGTCTTTCCTCAAGGGATTTAGGTGGAAAAGTCATTGCGCTCCACTTATTTTCTAGTCCCATGGGTTCTGAAGGGAGTCTCTGGTTTTATACAGGGCCTGCAGACTGTTCTGAAGTTTCTTTAATAAGTCCAAGTGCTCTTCCTATGCAACATTATGCTAGTTAATCAAGGACTTTTTCCACATTCTAAAGCCTATGATTGAGGCATATTCTCACAAGGCTAAGGTATCAGGGAATACAACTTTATCACATAATATTTTAAAAATCATTTGTTTATATTTTAAAAGTTCAGTTTTATCTTTAGGTTCAAATTCTCTCTATCATCTCTCTCTACAATTATATCCTTTAAAAAAAAAAAAAAGAAAAAAACCAAACCTGAATCAAACACATAAGATCAAGCAAAACAAATTCCTACCTTGGCCATATTCAGAAAAGAAAAACAGACATACACATAAACATTAAATTGTACTCCTCAGTCCATCACTTTTCTTTTTCTTTACTTAAAAAAATTATTTTAGACTCAAACACCAGAACACAAATGCAGAATAGAGAAAAGAAAAAAAATCATAAAGTTAAATACAAAGCAAAAAGAGGAAAAAAAAGCATGTCAGGTGCATATCAGAACATAAGAGAGGATTCAAAATATGTAACAATAAATTTGCATTTCAAGAAAGCCTGTATGATAAATACTACATGTGTTGAGAGTTGTTCTTTTCTTTGCTTCCTTGTAAGTTTTCTTTTGTTCTCTGCTGTGCACTTTTTAAGTGCGGATATATTATTATATAGGTATAGACATATACAAATCCATATATGTATATACACATATATACATGTATTTATACACATTTATTTTCCCTAACAAATTCTACTTCTGAGCTTTGTTTTTATATTTGTACATCTCTTGTTTCCTATCCCTCCTGATTCCTCTACTTAACCCACTACCTTGCCCTCCTATTATTTAGCCTATCACCCCCCAAGGATCCCTCCCCTATCCTTCCATTCCTATAAATCTAAACACTTTTCTGTAGCCCCCTATAACCTGCTCCATCAGTCACCCCTTTAGAGATCCCTCCCGTAGTCTCCCATTCCCATTGATCTGAGCACTATTTTATACCCCCCTTTATCCTATTCCCTCACCTTCCCCTCCAGAGATCCCTCCCTTGTCCTCTTACCCTTCCACATCACCTTACCATTTTCTTTCTTCTGAATTTAGAAGACATTTATACTCTTATGTATATATATATAGTTCCCTCTTGAAACCATTTTTTTTTAAAGCAGTTGGGGTTAAGTAACTTGCCCAAGGTTACATGGCCAGTTATTTTTGTGTGGATGTTAAGTATCTGAGTCTGGAACTGATCCCGGGTCTTCCCGACTCCGGGGCTTGTGCTCTTACTCACTGAGCCACCCAGCCGCCCCAAAAGCATTCCCTTTTTTTTTTTTGTGTAGGGCAACTGGGGGTAAGTGACTTGCCCAAGGTCACACTGCTAGTAAGTGTGTCAAGTGTCTGAGGTTGGATTTGAACTCAGATCCTCCTGACTCCAGGGCCAGTGCTCTATTCACTGCACCACCTAGCCACCCCTCTTGAAACCATTTCTGATGAAAGTAGGTTACCAGACCTACCAGCGCCCCTCTTCCCCATCTAAGTTGTCTGTATCAGTTCTTCCTCTTGCATCTCATTTGTATAAAATAATTACTCTTTTTAGCTGTTCCTAAATGGTTTTACTTTTTAAAGTCATATCATACTCAGGTCTCCCCCAGTCTTTCTTATGAACTACCCAGTCACTAATGGCAATCTTAGACATATATACATTATATATATATATATATATATATATATATATATATATAAAGAGTAAATGGTCTGTCCTTATTGAATCCCTTGTAATCAACCTTTGGTATGTACCTTATGTTTCTCTTTTTTCTTGGCTCCTGTATGTCAAATCTTCTATCAAGTTCAGGTTTATTTTTTAAAACAAAGATTGAAAGTCTGACAGTTGATCAAATGTATACTTTTTTTTTCCATTCAGGATTGTGCTTAACTTTTCTGGGTATGATATTTTTGACTGGAGCCCAGTTCTTTTATTCTTTGATTTATAGTGTTTCAAGACCTTCAGTCCTTTAGTATCTCTACTGCTAGGCCTTGTGTGATTTAATTTGTTGTGCTATCATATTTAAATTGATTTTTTTCTTGTTGCTTTTAATATTTTGTCCTTGAGCTGGGGGTTTCTAAATTTGACTAAGATATTCCTGTGGGTTTTCCTCATAGGATTGCTTTCAGGTGGTGATTGGTGGATTTTTTCTGTTTCTACTTTCCCCCTTTGTTCTAATGCTTCAGGACAATATTCTTTAATTATTTTTTGTATTATCACATCAAGATTCTTTTTTGATCAGGTAGTCCCATTATTCTTATATTTTCTCTTCTTGATCTGTTGTCCAGATCAGTTGTTTTTATTATAACATGTTTTACTTTCTTTTTTTAAAAATGATTATTGCTTTTCCTGTATCTCTTTCTTTCTTTCTCTTTCTTTCTTTCTTTCTTTCTTTCTTTCTTTCTTTCTTCTTTTTGCTTTTTTGGAGGGCAATTGGGGTTAAGTGCTCCATTCACTGCACCACCTAGCCACCCCCATGTTTTACTTTCTCTTCTATTTTTTTCACTCTTAATATTTTGTTTAATTATTTCTTGATCTCTTGTGACTTTGCTGGCTTCCCCTTGCCCAATTCTAATTTTCTTCTTTTTTCTTTTTTTTCAGAGGGGCAGTTGGGGTTAAGTGACTTGCCCAAGGTCACACAGCTAGTAAGTGTTAAGTGTCTGAGGCCGGATTTGAATTCATGTCCTCCTGATTCTAGGGCTGGTGCTCTATTCACTGTGCCACCCAGGTGCCTCCCCCCCATTCCAATTTTCTTCTTTTTAAAAAAAAATTTTTTTGCCTTTTTTTGTGGGGGGAGGGCAACTGGGGTTAAGTGACTTGCCCAAGGTCACACAGCTAGTTTTTCTGTTAAGTGTCTGAGGGTGGATTTGAACTCAGGTCCTCTTGACTCTAGGGCTGGTGCTCTATTCACTGTGCCACCTAGCTGCCCTCCCAATTCTAATTTTCAAGGTGTTATTTTCTTCCTTCAGATTCTGGATTCCCTTTTCTAATTGATTGACTTTCTTTTCATAATCTTGCTTTTCTTCTTTTGGGTTCTTCTTTCTTTGGTTTTTCCTCCATATCACTCATTTGATTTTTAATGTCTTTTTAAAGTTCTTCTGTGAATTCTTTTTGGGCAGGTGACCATTTGATGTTACTTCTTGGGGTAGAAGAGGTTTTTTTTGCTTCAATATCCTCCTCTGAAGATGAACCACAGTCTTCTCTATTCCCATAATAACTTTCTATGGTTGGATTCTTTCTCCTTTGCCTGCACATTTTTTGGTAGTACTAGCTTAATTTTTATAATCACCTCTAGCCCTTGGGTGTGGGGGATGGTACCTCATCACTTTTCTTTCTGGAGGTAGATAATATGTTTCATCATGAGTCTTCTGGAATTGTGATTGGTTATGATGTTGATCAGAGTTCCTAAGTCTGTAAAGTTGATTGTGTTTACAATATTGTTATTGTATAAATTGTGTTCTGGTTTCTTCTCACTTTACTTTCATTTACTTTTCATTTGTCATTTCATATAAGTCTTCTCAGGTTTCACTGACAATTCTTTCATCAGTTCTTATAGAACAATAGCATCCTATTACATTGATTGACTGTAACTTGTTCAGACATTCCCCAGTTGATGGACAACCCCTCTTTAATTCTTTACTATGACAAAAAGTGTTGCTAAAAATGGATCTTTTCCCTCTTTCTTTGAGCTCTTTGGGTATATACTCAGTATCACTGGGTTAAAGGGTATGCACAGTTCAAATGGACTTTGGGTATAGTTCCAAATTGTCTCCCAGTATGATTGAACCAGTTCATAGTTCTGTCCATATCCTTGGAACATCTATCATTTGGGGAATAGTTCTTATTCTTGTAAATTTGATTAAGTTCCCCATATATCTTAGAAATTAGATCCTTAATCAGGAATTGCAAAGATTCCCCCCTCTCCATTCCCTATTTCTCTTCTAATTTTAGCTGAATTGGTTTTACTTGTGTACAAACTTAAATTTTATGTAATCAAAATCATCCATTTTTTCTCCCATGAACCTCTTTATCATTTGTTTGTTTAAGAACTCTACCCCTGTCTGTCAAAGCAGATTCAGGTTCTTCTATTCTTCTAATTACTTCTTTTAAAAAATATTTATTTTTAGTTTTCAACATTTACTTCCATAAATTTTAATTTTTTCCCCTTCCTTGCCTATCCCCTCCCCAAGATGGCCTGTATTCTGATATAGGCTTTACACATACATTCTTATTAAACATTTTCACATTAGTCCTGTTATATGGAAGAATTATAATGAATGGGAGAAGCCATGAGAAAGAAAAGACAAAACAAAACAAAAAAAGAAATAGTTTGCTTAGCTCTGCATTCAGACTTCATAGTTCTTTCTCTGGATGTGGATGGCATTTTCCATCATGAGTCCTTTGGAAATGTTTTGGATTCTTGATTTGCTGAGAAGGGCTAAGTCTATCAAAGTCAATCATCACAGACTGTGGCTGTTACTGTATACAATGTCCTCCTGGTTCTGCTCACTTCACTCAATATCAGTTCATATAAATCTTTCCAGATTTTTCTGAATTCTGTCTGTTCATCATTTCTTTTTTTTTTTTTTATTTTGCTTTTTGGAGGGCAACTGGGGTTAAGTAACCTGCCCAAGGTCACATGGCTAGGTTTTGTTTGTGTGTGCTTTAAGTGTCTGAGGCTGGATCCGAACTCAGGGCCTTCTGACTCCAGGGCTGGCGCTCTACTCACTGCGCCACCTAGCTGCCCTGTTCATCACTTCTTATAGCAAAATAGTATTCCATTACATTCATATACCACAACTTGTTCAGCCATTCCCCAACTGATGGGTATCTCCACAATTTCCAGTTCTTGGGCACCACAAAAAGAGCTATTATCAGTATTTTTGTACATGTGGGTCCTTTTCCCATTTTTATGATCTCTTTGGGATACAGCCCTAGAAGTGGTATTGCTGGGTCAAAGGGTATTCACATTTTTATAGCCCTTTGGATATAGTTCCGAATCACTCTCCAGAATGGTTGGATCAGCTCACCGCTCCACCAGCAATGAATTAGTGTTACAACTTTGCTACATCTTCTCCAACATTTATCATTTTTCTGTTTTGTCATGTTAGCCAATCCAATAGGTGTGATGTGGTACCTCCGAGCTGTTTTGATTTGCACCTCTCTAATCAATAGTGATTTAGAACATTTTTCCATATGACTATAGGTAGCTTTAATTTCTTCCTCTGAAAACTGCCTGTTCATATTCTTTGACCATTTGTCAATTGGAGAATGACTTGTATGCTTGTAAATTTGACTCAGTTTTCTACACATTTCAGAAATGAAGACTTTATCAGAGACCACTAGTTATAAAAATTCTTTCCCAGTTTTCTGCTTCCCTCCCAATCTTGGTAGCTTTTGTTTTTACAAAAACTTTTCAATTTAATGTAATCAAAATTATCCATTTTGCATTTCATAATGTTCTCTATCTCCTATTTGGTCATAAATTCCTCCATTCTCCATAAATCTGACAGATGAACTATTCCTTGCTCCCCTAATTTGTTTATACTATTAGCTTTTATATCTAAATTGTATACCCATTTGGACTTTATTTTGATATACAGTGTCAGATGTTGGCCTATGCCTAGTTTTTACCATGCTATTTTCTGTTTGTTTGTTTTTTTCCAGCAGTTTTTCTCAAATAAGTTCTTATCCCAGAAACTGGAGTCTTTGAGTTTATCAAACAATAGATTTCTATTATAATTGACTACTATGTCTTGTGTACCTAACTTACTCCACTGATCTACCTCTTTATTTCTTAGCCAGTACCAAATAGTTTTGATGATTGCTGCTTTATAATACAATTTAAGATCAGGTATGACAAGGCCACCTTTTCTAGCATTTCTTTTAATTAATTACCTTGATATTCTGGACCTTTTGTTCTTCAAGATGAATTTTGACATTTTTTCTAGCTCAATAAAATAATTTTTTGTAGTCTGATTGGTATGGCACTGAATAAGTAAATTAATTTAGATAGAATTGTCATTTTTATTTTATTAGCTCAGCCTACCCTTTAGCAACTTATGTTTTTCCTATTATTTAGATCTAACTTTGTGTGAAAAGTGCTTTGTATCTTCTGATTCCTTCTTTGCAAGCCAAATTCTCTCAAGATTCTTATTTTTCTTCTGAATCACCTTGGAACATCCTGCTATATTTTCATGTTCTCTTGAAAATACATAGGGCCCTAAATGAGTGTTGGTTCAATTTCCTTTGCCTTGAAATATTTAGTTGTTTGCACTTGTTTAGCTATCTCTGAATCATCTTCATTCCATTTTTAATATTTTTCTTTTTGATTTGCTTGTGTTTGGAGTTCTTAATTTTCTTTCTTTTAAGATCTTAGGTAATTTCAAGTTTTTCTTTCCTTGTATAGTTGTTTCTTGCTCATTTTCCAACTCCCATTTTATGGCAAATACAACAGGGTTTAAACCTCCAAGGTGTTTCAGACCCCTCCTACATTGTGAAATTCACTTAACATCAGTCTCGTTCCTTTCCCTAAGTAACTTTACAGAGGCTGTTTTGGTTTAGCTGGATGCCAGTTCCTTTTAATTCTGGGTGATATAGGTCCCTCTACATGCTGGCACCCTGCCCCTCTAATCTTTAGTTCTTTGGCTAAGTGTTGCAACATTGTAGTAATCTGCCTTGTTACCCTTTCCCTCCTCTGGAAGTGGGTGGGCACAGTTGGGTTCTGCCCCTTGTTGCCAAAGAATGCTGGGGTGAGGATAGGAACAGGATGCTATGAAAGAGATGGTAGCAGGAACAAAGGTATTGTTGAGTAGATCTCAAAGCATCAGCTAATGGGTCAGGTTGTGTGCCATGTGGTGAATGAGCACATTATCGATTAGCCTTCTGTCCTGTTAATTCATGAGGTTGTTGTCTGGCTAAGCTTCTTGGTATCTTGGCCAAAGTGTACCACTTGGACTCTTCCCTTCTCCTTAATGGACTTGCAAAAAGAGCGTTCATTGTAGGTTTTTCCATTAGACCTGTATATTGGTTTATGTGTTTTGCTGCAGAATGGGTACTTCTCTGATGGCAATTTTTTAAACTTAAAGCAGTCTATCTGATGTTGTGGTGCAGGACCCGTATTTAAGGTAGACTTTGGTGCCAGCATTAGGAACATCTAGGAAGTTGTTGTTCTGTGTTCAGCCACCATGATGCCAGCATTATACAGGCAGGATTCTACCAGACACCCGGAAGCTGGGAGGACCATGTTCTCATTCCATAGCTCTGTCTGTGTCTGTGTCTGTGTCTGTGTCTGTGTCTGTGTCTGTGTCTGTCCAGTGACCTCATGTCTGTTATTCCCCATGTTTCTTTATAGTTTCATAGTTATTGTTTCTTTTGAAACTACATACCTATGCTATGGTTCCATTTCTCAATTATTGAATATGTGGGTTGTTCACAGGTTTTTGCTATTAAGAATGATTCTCCCTTTTTGTTTATCAGTATAAACCTTTTGTTTTTGATCACATTTTTAAGTTCTATTCCTACTAGTGGGACACTATGTGTTAATTCCCTAGATATTTTAGACATCAAAGATATTTGATGTAAGGATTTTTTTTTTTTGCTTTTTGGAGGGCAATTGGGGTTAAGTAACTTGCCCAAGGTCATACGGCTAGGTTTTTTGTTTGTGTGTGCGTTAAGTGTCTGAGGCCGGATCCGAACTCAGGTCCTTCTGACTCCAGGGCTGGTGCTCTACTCACTGTGCCACCGAGCCTCCCCAGGATTTTTTTCTTTTTTTTTTTTTACTTCTTAAAACAAATGCTTTATTAACTTCTGTTTTACATCATTCATTTCCGCCAGATTTTGAGTTACAATCATTTCCCCCCCGTTATTCCCCTACCCAACCTCCCAGAATAGCAGTCCCACAAGATATTGCTTCCTCCAATCTGCTCTCTCCCATATCTTCTCCCATACCCGCTTCGACTTTTCCATTAGAGGAAGGTGAATCTTTGTGTCCCAATGCCTGCACATCTTATCTCCCAATTACAAGCAAAAGGGTATTGATAATAGTATTTATAAATATTTGAAACATTTAATGTTAAGACCTCGAATTTCAGATCCATTTCCTTCTTCCCTTGTCACCCATTCCCTCTGGGGAGATAAGTAATTCAGTATATGTTGTACATGTCTAGCTATGCTAAACATTACCATAGTAGATATATTGTACAAGGCTGCTTATAATGCCCTCCCACTCATCCCACCCCTCCACCTGGTCCATTCCCTACATGATCCTGTCCCTCTTCTATAGTGGGTACTTCCAACCTCCCCTCCCCACAAGGATGCCGTCCCATCCATCATCCCTCCTCTCATCCCCCTTCCCCCTATTCTGCTGCAGGTTGAGATATCCCATTTAGTATGTATGTCATTCTCTCCCTGAACCAAATTCAATGAGAATGTGGTTTTGCCTTTTTTTCCTACCTATTCTCCCCCTCCCTTGCAACCACTTCCCCTTGCTTCTTCTACATGAGATAGTTTACCCTACCCTGTCTCTTCCCATCTCCTCTTGCCACTTTCCTCTCTCACCTCATAATTTCATCCCTTGAGTATTCTCCCTTCCCAACAAATTCAACCTATGCCCTCTATCCATATATAACTGTAACCATATACACACACATTCACATATGTATTCATATGACCACACACCCTTCTTCCATTATTTTCATAGTGAAAAAGATATCATCAGTCACAGTTATTGCTTTTCCATATAGGAATGTGAATAGTTCAACTTTGATAAGTTCCTTTTGATTTCTTTTCCCTGATTACCTTCTCAGGCATTTCTTGCTTCTTGTGTCTGGATGTCAAATTTTCTATTCAATTCTGGTTTTTTCCTCAAGAATGCTTGAAAGTCCTCTATTCCACTGAATGACCATATTTTCCCCTGAAACAAAATACTCAGTTTTGCTGGGTAGGTGACCCTTGGGTTCATTCCCAGTTCTTTTGCCCTCTGGAATATCATATTCCATGCCCTTCTATCCCTCAGTGTAGAAGCTGCCAGGTCCTGGGCTATTCTGATTGTGTTTCCACAATATTGAAATTGTTTCTTCCTGGCTGCTTGTAGTATTTTCTCCTTGATCTGGGGATTCTGGAACCTGGCTATAATATTCTGGGAGTTTTCTTTTTGGGATCTTTTTCAGGAGGTGATCTGTGGATTCTTTCAACCTCTATTTTGCCCTCTGGATCTAAAACATCAGGCAGTTTTCCTTGAGAATTTCTTGAAGGGTGATTTCTAGGTTCTTTCTTTGATCATGGCTTTCAGGTAGTCCAATAATTTTTAAATTGTCTCTCCTGGATCTATTTTCCAGGTCAGTGGTTTTTCCCATGAGATATTTCACATTGCCTTCTAATCTTTCATTTGTTTGGATCTGCTTAACAGCATCTTGATTTCTCATAAAGTCATTAGCTTCCATTTGCTCCAGTCTAACTGAAGGAATGAATCTCCTCAGTGAACTTTTGAGATTCTTTTTCCATCTGGCAAATTCGACTTTTTAAGGCATTCTTCTCCTCATTGCCCTTTTGGGCCTCCTTTGCCATTTGAGTTAGTCTATTTTTTAAGGTGTTGTTTTCCTCAGTCAGGCTGTTGACCCTCATTTCATACTTTTCCTGCATCCTTCTCATTTCTCTTTCCAATTTTTCCTCCACTTCTCTTATTTGATTTTTAAAGTCCTTCTTAAGGTCCTCTATGGCCTGCAACCCGCTCATGTTTTCCCCTGGGGCTTTTGGAGCAGGACTTCTGACCTCACAGTCCTTTTCCCACTCTATGCCCCCAAAATAGGAGTCTAGGGTTGCATTTTTCTGTTTCCTTTGCCTTGGCATGTTGCCACTTAATTACTTGACTTTTGGGCTTGTTGCCACACTAGGGCTTAAGGCCAGATAGAGGAATTTTCGTCACGAACGTGTGGGGGGCAACTTCCATTTCTGGCAAGCTGTAAACCCACCCACGACTTCCACCCTAGATCACAATCCAGATCCAGGGAGGTTAAAGCAAGAGCGATTACCCCCCCAAGACTGATCGTTGGATCTCCCTACAGTTCTCAGGCCAGGAGCTGGAGCTGCCTCTGAAAACTACAAAATGGTGTGTCTCCCCAGTGGCTTCTAGCCCCCAGGGGAGGAAGCTGACTCATTCCCCAAATACTGGTCCCAAAGTCCATAGGACACTAACCTCTTACTTTGTCCTAGGCATGTCTATGTTGATAATTCTGGAGTCGCCACAGATCCTGGTGTTCTGGGGTCTCTCTAGCCGGCTGCTGGCCCTGCCGCCCTGGGGCTAAAACCTCGGCTCAGGCGGACCTGGGCTCTGCTCGGCTCAACTCCCTGATCTCTGCGCACTGCTGCCTCCCAGACCGCTGCACTGGTCCTTCCTGCAGGGCTGCTGGGCTGTCCTCAGCAGGAGGTTAGCTTCTCTGTGCCCTTCTTTGGGTGCTGGGGCTCCAGAAGTTTTTCAGAGTCCCCTTTTACATAGCTTGGGGGGAATCTGGGGGCAGAGTGGCTTGGATGAGCTGTTTCTACTCCGCCATCTTGGCTCTGCCCCCCGGATTTTTTTTTCTTAACCAGCATAATGCACAATGTGATTATATGTCTTGTCAAGTTTATTTTGCACCGAGTTTTCTAACATAATTTTTTCATCATTTATTCCTCATTTCATTTTTATAATTTTCACTTATATCACAGCAGGTAACAGCTGGGTGGCTCAGTGGATACAGCACCAGCCCTAGAGTCAGGAAGATTCCTCTTTCTGAGTTCAGATCCAGCCTCAGACACTTAGTAGCTGTGTGACCCTGTGCAAGTCACTTAACCCTGTTTGCCTCAGTTTCCTCATCTGTAAAATGAGCTGGAAAAGAAAATGGCAAACCCCTCCACTATCTTTGCCAAGAAAACCTAAATGGGGTCATAAAGAGTCAGACCCAAATGAACAACAATAACAAAAAGAAGTGGGTGTTAGGGAGAAAAAACTAGATTTGGAATCAGAGGATCTGTTTTTGAGACTCAGCTCTTCTAGTCCCAGTAGGCTAGTCAGTACTGTTCCCTGGGCCTCAGTTTACTTACCTCTAAGATGAAGGGCTTAGACTAGATGACCTCTAAGGTCCCTGTGAGTTCTAGATCTGTGATCCTGTTATTGCCTATTGCTGTTATAGTACATGAGTCTGAATTAAAATTAGGTAAGACTTCTGAGGTCATTGTTGCCATGGCTTTATCTTATTCATTGAGAACAAAAGGCAAAACTTTGTTTGGAGAATAGAGTGGCTGGTATCAGACATTGAAAGCTAATGCAGAGGCCAGGGGCAGACAGCTGTGTCAAGACCCTAGAAAATTTAAGGAAAATAACCAGAGTAACTAGTTTAGGAACACAGAGTTAGAATGAGTCACACTGAGTGAGCAGCTTAAATCAGTAAAGCTGATCTCTGCTGTGGAGCACTAAACCAGAATTAAGCAATCGACCAGCCTCAGCCTCTCTAGTACCAGGGATTCCAGGCATGTAACACCATACCTGGCCATGTTTCACTTTTAGACGTAAGTTCCTAGGACTTCTTGCCTCCCTGAAGTATCCCCACATTGGTCTTGGCTTTGCTTTGCAAAACCAAGCAAGTCTTGTACTGTGGCTTCCTTTGAGTATGAGTTGGACTAGATTACCACTTCAAGCTCTGAAATTGTCACACTGTCATAGCGTCTTATCTTTGACCCACTGCTTCAGCCTGTTGAATCTATTTTGGATCCTAATTTTGTCATCTCTTCAAGCTTTTTACCATCTGCAGATTGGATAAACATACCTTCTATGCCTTTAACCAATCTATACTGGAAAGATCTCTTAAAATTTCTCTACTTTTGTTCCTTTCGTCTACAAAGCAGGAATGATAATAATAATCCCCTTACCTACCACATAAGGTTGCCACAAATAAAAATCCATGATGGATGTGAAAGTGCTTAGAAAAGCCAAAAAATTGCTTTTAAAAATACAGTCTTATTATTAATATTATCATTATGCATCCACGTAGGCATTTAATTGCCTAGATAATCTGGAGGATTGATTTAGTGTCTACAATGACAAGAACATCTTGGGAGGCTTTATACTGGAGAATAGGAGAGAAGAGCTCAAAGAAACGAGAGCTAGGGGAAAGGGAAGAAACAAAAAAAAACAGTAAAACAGAAAAGATTTAGAGACGTCATTCCTTAAATGTAGAATAAAGAAAACTGACTTTAAAATAGTCTGCAATGAGAATTGTCACTGAAGTGAATAGATCCCAGAGCAGTGGGAAGTGCCTTGAATTTGGCCTTGAAGGATAAGTCTTCTTGTATGTGATTTTGAGGAAGTCTCTTAGCCTTTGGGTGCCTTCGTTTCCCCATTTGCAAAACGAGGAGGTTAGCTCTAATGACCTCTTAGGTCACTCGAACCCTAAATCTATGATTCTATGAAAGTTTACTGTTACCCTTGTGATAAAGAATGCAAACAAAATGAGCAGGGAGAAATCCAACCAGTAAAATTAATCCAGCCAGTAGCAAAAAGAATTCTAAAAAAATCTCTTAGAGACGTTAGGTAATTTAACAATAACATCCAAGGCCAGAGGTATTAAAAGAATAGAAGTACATAGAATATATTTAGACTGATCTTTCAGCCAGATTTAAAAAATTTAATAATACATGACAGTGTTTTTTTTTTCCATCTTGTCTTTTACTCAGACTTCACAATCTGTTGAATAAAGGTAGGGCAATATACAGTTAGCACATTTATTACAGAGCTCACAGAAGTTGTTTTTAGCCAATATCTTCCTTAGGTATTACATGATCTGGCCTCCTTTTGCTGTTCATCCTTATTTCCTAGAGCTCCCAATCACCCCTTTATTCGGTGGCAGACGCATCTTTTTTTTTTTTAATTGTTTATTTACTTTTAGTTTACAACATTCGGTTCCACAATCCCTTGAGTCAAATTTTCTCCCCTTCCCTTCCTCTCCCCTCCCCCCATGGCAACATGCAATCAAATATAGGTTCTATAAATACTTTCACATTAAACATTAGTCAAGTTGTAAAAGAAGGATTATAACCAAAGGAGTGAACAATGAGAAAGAAGAAACAAAACAAAACACAAAAGAGAGCAAGTAGTTTGCTTCAATCTGCATTCGGACTCTGTAGTTCTTTCTCTGGATGTGGATATCCCTTTCCATCATGAGTCTTTTGTAGTTGTCTTCTAACCTTGTATTGCTGAGAAGAGCCCAGTCTATCAACGTTAGTCATCACATATATGTGTCTGTAATTGTGTACAAAGTTCTCCTGGTTCTGCTCCCCTCACTCAGCATCAGTTTATATAAGTCTCTCCAGGTTATTATGAAGTCCATCTCATTGCAGACACATCTTTCTTGCTCTCACCTCTCTGTCTTCATTCTCATTTTCCTTCTCTTCTCTTAGGTCCAAATATTACCCTTCACTAGATCTCCACTGATCATCCACAGCTACTGTTTTTGAATTCCTATAACATTTTGTTGTTCATATCACGTGATTATTACTCTGTTATTGTCAGTCAGTCAGAAAGCATTTGTTAAGTGCCTACTATGCGCCAGGTACTGTGATAGGCATTGGGGATAGAAAGAAAGGGACAGATAGAAAGAAAAGGAAAAGATAGTCCCTACTCTCAAGTAGCTTTTAGTCAAATGGGTGAGACATCATGTAAAGAACTATGTACAAATGAGATACACGGCATAAATTGGAAATAATGAATAGAGGGAGGGCACTAGTATTAAGGGTGATCAGGAAAGGCTTCTTGTAGAAGGTGGGTTTTTAGCTAGGATTTGAGGGAAGCTAGGAAGTGGAGATGATAAGGGAGAAAATTTCAGGTTTGGAGCCCAGCCAAAGGAAATCAAGAGTTCAAAGATAAAGTGACTTATGCAAGGAACTGCAAGAAGGCCAGTGTCATTAGATTATACAGTACATAAGAAATAAGGTTGGAAAGGTAGGAGGGGGCCAGATTATGAAGGGCTTTGAAAGTAAAAAAAGATTTTATATTTGGTTGAAAAAACAAGATTTAATTTTATATATCATATCTTTGATTATATTTAAAGCCATATTTAATTTTACATTAGAGGTAATTTGGAGCTGCGGGAGTTGCTTGAATAGAGGAGTACAATGCTGTTTGGGAAGATCACTTGGAATGGAGATTGGGCTGGAGTGAGGAGTGCCTAGAAGCAAGAAGACCAACAAGGAGGCTATTGCAGTAGTCTAGGAGGGAGATGATAAGGCCCTGTCCCACTGTAGTGGGAATGTCAGAATAGTGAAATAGGCAAATATGAGAGATGTTACAAAGGTAAAATCAGTAGTCCTTGACAAGACATTTCATATGAGTGGGGTGAGAGAGAGTGAGGAGTCAAGGATGCCGCCTACATCATAAACCTGGGTGACTAGGAGGATGCTGGTGCCATAGACAGTAACAGGGAATTTAGGAAGAGTGGAGAGTATAGGTGTAAAGATGAATTTAGTTTTGGATGTGCTGCGTTTCAAACATATGGAACATCCAGTCCAAATGTCTAATGGACAGTTGGAGATGTGAGACTGGAGTTCAGCAACGTAGTTAGGGCTGGATAAGGAGATTGGAGAATTGTCTGCATAAAGATTATAATTAAATCCATGGAAGCAGATAAAATTACCAAATGAAGTAGATAGAGGGAGGAAGGGAAGACCCAGGATAGAACCCTGGGAGTCACTCACAGTTCGAAGGCATGACCTGGACAAAGATCCAGCCAAGGAAACTGAGATGGAGCAGTCAGATGAGGGAAAATCAGAATAGTTTTATGAAAACCTAGAGAGAAGAGAGTATCAAGAAGAAGAGATTGATTAACAGACTGCAGAAGAGGTTGAGAGGATGAGGATGGAGAAAAGGTCATTGGATTAGTCACTTACGTGATCACTGGCAGCTTGGGAGAGAGCAGTTTGGGGTGAATGATGTGACTGGAAACTAGACTATAGAGACTCGAGAAAATAAGAAGTAGAAATATATATTGCAAATGACCTTCTCAAGGAGTTTAGCCACAAAAGAAAGAAGAAATATAGGACAATAACTAGAGAGTGTGGATGAATCAAGTGAGGAATTTTGGGGGTATGGAGCGGGGAGACATGGGCATATTTATAGACAGTAGGAAAGCAGCCAGTAGACAGAGATTATATGTGAGAAGATAAGTGGGATAACATGGGCAATTTTGCTAGTGCATCAGTATGAAGGTGGGAGTTGGGGAGGAGAGAAAGCCTGCAAACTAGATACTGATCTCATTGAGGAAGGAAGGTGAAGAGGCCTGGAGGTCAGTAGACAATAGACTTGTTTGGTGGTAGATATGGAGTAAGTGAACCTCAAAGGAAGAGAGGTTACTGAGTCATGGTGGGAGAGGGGGAGCTTGGAAGTCGCAGTGGGGAACAAGGAGCATTCCCCTGACTCGCTGGTTGAGATGGGGGAATGAGTGAAAGTGTAACCCGTGTTGAAAAGAATGGCCTATGAGGCAGGGTCACCAAAAGAGAACATTTATATGTTCATAGAAAGAAATGAGAAAGGAAAAGATTTATATGTTGCCTGCAGTTGCTTGTGGTCTCAAGGTATATATTCCTCTCTCCTCAACTACATGTGAAACCAGGTAAACACCTTCAGGACTTTAGACAATGTCATTTGTGCTTTTCAGAGAATCTTGTAAAGTACGGCATACACACATGGAAAAATAAACTAAACAACAGAAGGTAAAACATGCGGATAAAATAGAGACAACAGTAGGTATTGGACTCACTGATAGTTCTTATTGAGGTGCTTGGATCTTCACTTTCCTTAGCTACATACAATAGATTGTTCAGGGGAGGCAGCTTTTAGTGGTGAGTGTGTTCTTCTCAACAGGTACTGTCTAGTCTTTTTTTTTTTTTCAGTTAATAAGCTTACTTTAATCAATCAAACATATATCATAGATTGTTTACCTAGTTCAGGGGGAAAAGGTCAGCACCCCGACTTCAGAGTACACAGACAGATCAAACAGACAGGCTTCCAACTGTCCAACCATTATCAATACCAAATCACAGTTACCAGAGAGGGAAGCATCAACATCTGGTTTTTCAAAGCCAGGGGGTTCTCAGCAGCTGCCCAGAGTCTCATCTGGTCAAATCACACAACACTTCTCAAAGTGAGCCCCGACTGTCTAGTCTTCTTAATAGAATTACATCTAGAAAAAAAAATTCTGTGTTGATTCCTCTGTTTGCCTCAATTTCCTCATCCATAAAATGGGGATAACAACAGCACCTACATCCCAGGGTTGTTGTGAGGATCAAATGAGATAATAATTGTAAAGCGCTTAGCACAGTGCCAATGTGGCATACAGCAGGGTCTGTATAAATGGTAGTCACTATTATTATCATTACTTTGTGACTTGTTCTTTATGCACACCAATTCTTTAGGGTTAAGTCGTTTAGCCAATGCTTTCTTCAAAAAGTCTGTTATTGAATATAATTTTCTTATAAAAGATATTGGTTTTTTTGGAGGGGGAAGGTAGGACAGTTGGGGTTAAGTGACTTGCCCAAGGTCACAGGGCTAATGGTGTGTGTGTGTGTGTGTGTGTGTGTGTGTGTGTGTGTGTGTGTGTTAAGTGTCTGAGGTCAAATTTGAACTCAGGTCCTCCCAACTCCAGGGCCGGTGCTCTATTCACTGTGCTACCTAGCCACTCCTAAAGGATATGTTTGATATTTCTGTTTTTCTCTATTTGTTTGTGAAATTTTTATGTCCTAATACATGGTCAGTGGTCAGTCTTTGTAAAAGTTCCATGTATTCCTGAGATATGTGTATGTTTGTGTTATGTAGTCATGTGTGTATGTATATATATATATATATATACTCATATATTCACAATACATATATATATTTCCTTTCTATTCCCATTCAGTAGTCACCAGTCATCATTTCTAACTTTATGCAGTTTTATTTGGAAATAAATTTATTTTTCTTTCTTGTTTCTTTTTTGTTAGATTTGTATATGTCTAAGAGGGGGGTATATTAGGTCTTAAACTGTTAGTTTTACTGTTTTTCCCTATACATCTGTAGCAGCAAGCACCCCAATATCCCCAGGGTAGTTGCCAATATAGGTTCTTAGATCTGCTTTTCAAAAGGAAAGCAACTCAAAATGGGTTAACAAGCTTACTTTAATCAAACAAACATACATTACCTAGTTCAGGGGGAAAAGGTCAGCATCCCGAACTTCAGAGTTACAGAACTTACAGATCAAACAGACAGGCTTCCAAACTGTCCTACCATTATATCAATACCAAATCACAGTTACCAGAGAGGGAAGCATCAACATCTGGGTTTTCAAAGCCGGGGGCTCTCAACAACGGCTTCCCAGAGTCTCATCTGGTCAAATCACACAACACTTCTCAAAGTGAGCCCCAAAGCAAAGCCTCTCCTCAGGGCTTATATAGCCTTCTCTTGGCTCAGAGAATGTAACAACCTCCTTGACCCACTGCCCAATCACAAAGTATCAAGGTGTGGGCTTTCCTGAAAAACAAGCCTCCCACCACAGGCTCCAGATGCACTTAAGCTAGGGGCAGGGAAGATCTTTAAATTTCCATTTCCATTACAACATCTTAAAATTTTTCTTTCAGGTATTTAGATGTAATGTCATTTGGCATGTGTGTATATGGTAGATGAATTGGCAATAATTCATTATCTGTGGTTCCTTTAAGCATTAAATAATTTATTTATTTATTTTAATAAAATCTATTTTTACTGTTGCCTTATCTGAGATCATAATTGCTACCCCTTATTTTTTGTGTTCACCAGAAACATGATAGATTTAGCTCCAGACCATTATTTTAACTGTGTAAAACTTTATATTACAAGTTTGTTTCTTATAAATAACGTAAGTGTTGGCTTTACTTTTTTTTAAGCAATTGGGGTTAAGTAACTTGCTCAAGGTTACACAGCTAGTCATTATTTGTGTGGGTGCTCATTTTCTGAGGCCGGATTTGATCCCAGGTCATCCCAACTCCGAGGCCGACACTCTTGCTGTGCCACCTAGCCACCCCTGGCTTCTACTTTCTGATCCATTCTGCCACCATCTTCTGTTTTATGGATGAGTTTGTTCCATTCACACTCACATTATGATTGCTGATTGTACATTTTCCTCCATATTATCCTCAAACACTTTTTTACATTCTTAGTCCCCAGTCTCTCCCTTTATCAAGATGAGGGTAATGAAAGAGGAGTACGTGCTCAGCCCCACTGATCTGTATCTGATGCTCTCTATTTCCTCTCCTATGCCCCTCTTTTCTTTCCCTCACCCACATCACAGTTTCTTACCCTTACTTTGTTTCTTTTTAACATCCCTTTATGATCCATATTCCAAGGTTGGAGTTTGTTTTGTTTATGATCAGTCCTTCCCCGAATTTATCCTTATTCTTATTCTCTGCCTTGTCCCCAGTCCCTTTCCATCTGAATGTATTTCTACACCAAAATCTCTATGTGTGTATTTATGTGTGTATGTTCTGCCTGCTTTTGTCTGGTTCACATGAAGGTGAAGTTCAGGTGATGTCCACTCCCTCCACCCCTTCCTTGAGGTTTATATAATCCTCTTACATACCTTGGCTTTGGGAGGTAGTAACAAGAGCCACCCCCTTTCTTTTCCTTTCTTCCCTGTTTTATTATTTTTTACCTTTTTATTTCTTTTCTTAAATTCATCAAAATATAGTACAGCCACTCTCAGGTCCTCTTTTTATTTAACTCCTATTTTTGATCCTTGATGACATTTGGTTTCTGGAAGGACACTTGTTTTCCTTCCTTTATTAGAATGTAAGCACTGCTTCCTTGTAATAATCTCTTCCAATTGCTCAAATGTATTTACCTTTTTATATTTGATTCCTGTGTTTGCATTTATTAATTCCTTTCTTTCTTTCTTTTTGGAAGGGGGAAGGCAGGGCAATTGGGGTTAAGTGACTTGCCCAAGGTCACATGGCTAGTAAGTGTGTCAAGTGTCTGAGGTCGGATTTGAACTCAGGTCCTCCTGACTCCAGGGCTGCTGCTCTATTCACTGTGCCACCTAGCCGCCCTTGTTGTATTCTTTCTATATTCACTTTGCTTTCCCTCCTCATCTTTGCTTTCTGGCTTCCCTGTCTTCTACAGAAAGCCTCTCCCAATCCCTCTTAATTCTAGTGCTTTCCTTCTGTGGATTATTTCCTCTATCCTGTATATCACTTGTTTTTACATACTTATTTTCATATCGTCTTCCCCATTACATTGTGAACTTTTTAAGGGTAAGAAAGGCTACTCAGAAAAGAAAGCCTGCTTTCATTTGCCTTCTGTTGTATTCCCCAGGACTTAGCTCAATGCCTGACACATAGCATGTGCTGAATAAATGCTTCTTGAGATGTGGTTTCTAGCCTTTTGGGGGTCATTGTTTTTGCCCCAGTTACACAGCTACGGACTGTAGCCCCATTCCCATACTGGAAGGTTTCTACCTCTGATTGTGCTGACCTGAACTGGAAAAAGATACCCACCATGATTTCTTCTTGCATTTTCCATGGTCTGTTGCTCCTCCTCCATCTTTGCTGAAAGTTGTGAAAGAGAGCTAGGCTTCTCATTCTACAATATTTACTGGTGTCTTTGGACATAGCTTTATTATCAATCAGCTTTATTGTCTTATACATTTGCAGGGGCAGCATTCCTGTCCATCACAACTACCTATGCTCAGAGTGGATCAGGATTTGTAGTGCCAAGTGCTTCTGCCAAAGCAGGTGTGGAAATAATGAACCTGTGAGTAATAATCACATTTGTCCTACTGCTTAAGTTGATTGGTGCAATGTAGTAGCACCTCTTTTTTTAGCTCCTTTTACTTGCATCTCAGTCATCTCATAGGCTCAAGACACCCCAATAAGGAATGTATTAAACAGGATCCCCAAGTGAATTTTAGCCTACTTATTACATATTGTATAGATAGCATACTTTAAAACTTCAAGACAGTCTTGTGTGAGTTAGGAATTCAGTCCTGTTTTCAGGGCATAAACTTCTTTAATATCATTTTATTCTTTTTTGCTGCTTGCTGCACTTGCCTCTGAGAATGTATAAATAAAAATGTTTCACAATTTCCAGTCCAAGACCTCTGGAGGAACCAGACTCGATCCATGGAAATGGATATTTATCTTTAAATGCTTGTAATGATCCAAGATCCCAGTGTGTGGAAAAAAATCACCCTGAACAACTAAAGAGGGAAATTGAGGCAAAGCTCTGAGCCAAAACACTTTATTAAAGGGAACCGGCCCCCTTCAATGAAGTGAACCCCAGACCTTCCTTACTATCTGAGGTACCACCTCCTTGAAAAAATTTCATCTCCATGGATAGGTTGCAGTAACACAAAACATGGTTCCTTGTCAGGGGAGGAAGGCTTTTAAGAGCAGCAAAAAAGAAATCCATCATTTTGCTTCCAGTTCATTGTTAGGATCACAAGTAAGACTTCCATCCTTTTCAGCCTTAAGTTAATGGGGTAGATACCTATACAAAACAGAGGCAGTGAGGCTACAATTAGCATTGGGATGTATGTCAAGAGAGGCCTATATCTTTGAGTAACCTTTCTTGATCTTCATTTCATGGTGAAAAACAGTAAGAATGTTGGAACTATAAATAAAAGGCAGTTTCTACCTGTTGTAAAGGAAATAAGGAAACTGCCTTTACCTTCCCTTTACAAGGGCAGATATTATTTAAAGGGAAAATTTCTCCATGGGAAGCATTAGGTAACAGCATTAAAAATACAACCAAAATATGGATAAGGTCTTAATCCATGTAGTGCCATTGTAAAATATAAAAGTACAAGGCTAAAAACTGCTAAAATAATGAAAATCATCCCTACCCACTAGGACAAAGGTGATTCTTTTATATCTAAAAGAGCCTTATTAAGAAAGCTCTCAGAGAATCCCCTAAGAACATTAACCAGAAAACAGCATAGGTTTTACATGTGAGCAATGGATCCACAAGTCAGTCCTTTTCTCTTGTCTTTATGGCTGTTAGAGTCATTAGCAGTACTTTGACTTGGAGACCTTGTATCCATGGTGGCAGAGCTTGAGGAGGAGAAGATGACTATCCCTCTGGCAGATACCAGCAGTAGGTGAGGATAGTAGAAGGTCATTAATAGATTGGACCAAAACTAAGTCTGTGAAGACAATAAAGCAAAACCCTGCTGTAAAATTTGAGATAAAGTAGGAGACTCAACGTAGCCTTGAGGCAGAGTCCATGTCCATTGCTGATTATTCCAAGGAAATGTGAACAGGTATCTGGATTTGGGGCTTATCATAACAGTAAAAAATGCAGCACACAGATTTATAGCTGTAAAACATGTGGCATCATGGGGAATAGAAGAAACAATTGTGGCAGAGTTAGGCACCACAGGATATCTTGGTATAACATATGCATTAATGACATGCAAATGACATATAAACAGATTTGCCCCCAGGGCCTGGTTTAGATTTCTTTCTTTCCTTCTTTCTTCCTCCCTCCCTCCCTTCCTTCCTTCCTTCCTTCCTCTTTCTTTCTTTCTTTCTTTCTTTCTGTCTTTCTTTCTTTCTTTCTTTCTTTCTTTCTTTCTTTCTTTCTTTCTTTCTGTCTTTCCTTCTTTCTTTTGCAAGGCAATTGGGGTTAAGTGACTTGCCCAGGGTCACACAGCAAGTGTCTCAGGCTGGATTTGAACTCAGATCTTCCTGACTCCAGGGCCGGTGACCTATCCACTGTACCATTTAACTGTCCTTCCTGGTTTAGATTTCTTAACAGAAAGTATGTGTGTGTTGCAGGGAGATCTGCATGGAATCACAATCCCTTGATCTATTAAGGAACTAATGACAGGAGCAATTCCTTCAATGACTTCTTTAGTCATGGGATACTGAGGCACTCACTGATGGTGGTGGCCCACTTTGGTAGTGATAGTAACCGGAATTGCTGACTTCAAAAGGCCCACATCAGTGGAAGAGTTGGCTCACAAAGAATTCCCGATATCAGAAGGAATATTAGTGCTGTTGTTGCAATCACATTGCACTAACTCCACAGGAAAAAGAAAGAGGAGGTCATCACTACTAAAATCACAAGTACATCAGCAAATATTGAGAACAAAGAGATCGAACTACCCTGGTACTTATAGAGTCAAAGTATTGTCATGAAATGAGACGTGGAACAGTGCTGTTACATTTGCACAAAAGATCTCTTCTGAATAGATTAGCAGGTGCATTGGATGTCCATAAAAAAGAATGCAATATAGACAGGGAGCCCACTGTCACGTCTTGTCGGGATGAGAGGGGACCTCTCCAGGTTTTTCCTCTGTTCCCACAGTCTGGATAGATTGAATAACAGTACAGCCAAAACTTGGTTTCTTAATCAAAGTTGAATGAGTGGCTCCAGTATCAACCAGGCAAGAATGTGACACAACTTCGGTTGTCAGAACTATGCTTCCAGTTAGGGGAGGGGCAGAGATGGATAACAGTGGCAAGGACATTAGAAGAAGCACTATTCAGGCGGCTAGGTGATACAGCGAATAGAACACCAGCCCTGGAGTCAGGAAGACCTGAGTTCAAATCCAGCTTCAGACCCTTAACACAAAACCAGCCATGTGACCTTGGGTAAGTCACTTAATTGCCCTATCTTCCCCCTTCCAAAAAGCAAAAAAAAAAAAAAAAAAAAGAGAATCACTGTTGTTTGCCTCTCCCCTGCACCTTCATGCCCAGAAGCCTTCCTGTTGTTTATATGTTCTGTCTCTTTGTTCCTGGATGCCTCTGTGCTCATCACTCACCCCAACTTGTTTTAAAGATCTCTGAGCCTGTTCAGGGCCATTTTTTTTGCCTCTGAGGCCAATTTGGATTTTGCCCTTGGGCCCTGTTAACCAGGAGACCCCGTTGGTCCTGCCTCTCATCATACATTCTTTGGCAAAGTGTCCTCTCTTCCCACAATAAAAGCAGTCCCTGTCACCTCTATTAGGAGTCTGGAAAAAGGGTGCCAGGTGACTAGGAGTCTGAACATTTTCCAGGAGAGACTTACACTGACCTCTGTATCTGGGCTTCTCCGCCCCATATCAGCATTGTCTTTAACTGGCTCTTTCCCTTCATAAATATACTGTACAGTTGCTTTAAGCTCCCCTATGGGTTTTTCATGCTAGCCTGGTCAGTACTTGAGAAAGTATTCCTTAATTTTAGGCAATGATTAACAAAGGCTGAATTAACGACTCTGGCACCCAGCTGGTTTAAGGGCTGTAATCCAGCATAATGCTTTCTACTCTTACATTCTCAGTTGGATCTCTTACATTCTCAGCTGGGTCTCATCCTCTTCTTGGACAATCTTTTGGAATTTACTGAAATTGTCTGGTCTTTCTGCAAAAAGCTCTGTACTCCTAAGTCAGACATCCCTAGCCATTATAGCTGTGCAAACTGTGTGGACTGATTAGGATCCCACTGGGGGTCTTGTATTGGCTAGGTTCTCTGATCTCCTTGACCCACAATTTGCTTGTGACCTCAATAACACCTGCTTTTCCTTCTGGAGATAGTAGAATCTTCATGAAATCTGTTACATCACTCCAAAGTTGGATTGTAGCCACAAAGGATAGCCTTAAACTGATCAATAACTGCAACAGGATTCTCATCAAATCTAGGGGTATCTTTTCTCTGAGGCCTGAAAGTCTAAAGGGATAATGTTTCTTAATATATACAAGACCTCCCCCTGATGCTTGATGTACTCTTTATCTATAAGTGGAAAAATGGCATCAGGTTGTTCAGTTTTTTGAACTTTCGCTATGAGACAGGGAGCTTCAGAAGGGGCAGCAGCAGAAGAAAGCGGAGCACAAAGGTCTAGCAAGACTTGTTAAACAAATGAAGGCTAACTGTCTCTAGACAGTGCCATCCAGCAAGACCAATAATTCATCTTCTCACTAGTTTTAGGAGATTACTCAATGAAATTCTGTAATTCTTTAAGAATAGGGCAATCAAAAGTCTCATGCTTTGGCCAGAACCATCCCTCTGCCAGGGATGGGGAGCCTGAGATCTGGAGCCCGCATGTGCCCTCTGGATTCACAAGTATGACTTTGATTGAATCCAAACTTCACAGAACAAATCCAGGTTTGTTGGCATATGATGCATAGACTAAAATAAGCAAAATAATGTATCAGCAGCTTCATGAGTTGGGCAAGGCAGAAATATTTCCCTTGACTAGGTAGACACAAGATGGATGGGCTATTTCTAAGGTTGGGCAAGAGGCAATGTTACAGACTACACATATGCCCCAAGAATATTTTGGGGGGAACTGGGGAATTTCTGAGCCAAGCTGAAACTCATGCTTGGTTGAGTCATGGAATTTGAGCAAAAGAAGATGGAGATGTCCATGTCAGTGTTCCTGTAATCTTGAGGCTGGGCAAGTAAGCTCCATAACTGGTCAGCCAGTATTAACCATTATATTAAAGCTTGAAGCCCATTATAGGGCCTTCCTATTGGAATCTATACAAAATATGGATTAAGAATAATTATGTGTCTGACTAAATATGTCTTACTAGATGAATATAGTAAAATGATTTCTAACAATTATTACACCTTATGAAACTATAATGAACTGACTGATACTGATTAGAGTTTGAGTAGGATCCTCAAGGTGTCAACTTTCTCACCAAAGCAATATGTTTAGAAATGTAGACAACAGATAACCCCTTAGAATCTCTGAGAAGTAAAGAAATTGATGAAGCGTTTCTGACAAACATCAGATCAGACCTTCTCTGTATAATTAGGGAAATCTGGGAAGTTATTTTGTGCTGCTATCTCACTAACTGATTTGTGAATTCTGGCACTTTTATGATAGAGATAATATTTATTTGTAGGACTGACCAAAGGCATGTTCTTCTATAGAATAAATTTATGGTATCTATATCTTTAATTTTCAGTTCTTCATCTAAGACATGGCTGATTTAATCTGTGTTCTTTAATAAATTTCACTTGTATATGTAAGTTTTAGATGAGAAGGGGTCTGTTACTCCTAGTGTACTAATAAAGAACATTTGCTATTTCATGATAGAGGAATGAATAGAAAGGTTGATTATCTCTCATCCTCAAAGGATGAGCCTCTCAAAATCAATATATCACAACAAAAATGTATTTATTGGTTCTATTTATTATGGAGAGGTACATTCTGGGAATAAGTTGACCATAGTGTAGTACTAATAATGACTTTTACTCAAGAACTGGAATAAAATATATAATCAAGGAGACGTGTGATCATAAAGAAGTTGAGTTCTTCATGTAGGTGAGATCATTCCCTCCTTGAATCTACCCTCCTTCTTATCTGTGCCCCACTTCTTTCGCACCTCCTGTTTCGATGCTGTCCAAACAGAGATGAAGAAAGCAGACATTTAGCAGCTCAAAATAGTTATGGATAGAGCATTCTAGCAACTGGGGTAGCTAGGTGGCTCAGTGGACGAAGTACAGGGCCTGAAGTCAGGGTCATTCATCTTCCTGAGTTCAAATCTGACCTCAGACATTTACTGGCTGTGTGATCCTGGGCAAGTCACTTAACCCTGTTTGCCTCAGATTCCTCACCTATAAAATGAGCTGGAGAAGGAAATAACAAACCACTCCAGTATCTTTGCCAAGAAAACCCCAAATGGGGTCTCGAAGAGTCAGACAGGACTGAAAAATGAAAGCCTGAAGTGCTTACTGTCCACAGTGTTGTGTATATAGTGGGCACTTTGTTTAATTAAATTGAATGAAAATCAGTAACCAAAGGAACAACTCCTAGTGTCTTGCTGGTATCCTGTAATGTGCATCCTTAGAAGAGAGATTTGCTAGGCATGGTGGCATAGGCATGTGTTCTCTGAGGCAGTGTTGGGGAGGCTTTTTTAGGTGTCTTGACCTCAGGAGTTCTGAGCTGCAGTAAACCAAGTTTGACCATTACTCCGTGAGCCCTCAGGAGAGGGAGGTCACCAAGTTGCCTAAGGAAGGGTGAATTGGCAGGTTGCTAGGAAAGCATGTTAAAGCTCCTCTGCTGATAAGAGTGGGGTTAAGCCTGTGATTAGCGCATGTATTTCTAACCTGGGCAAGCTAGGAAGACTCTATATCTTTTCATTTAACATTTATTTTAGAATTTTTGGTTCCAAATTTTCTCCCTCCTGCCTCTCCCCCATCCATTGAGAAGTCAATATATATTTTTTAATAGGGGAAAGCATATTTATTGATTTCTTATTCATTTCTTCTTTGTGATTATTTCTAGGTCTCTTGCATCTGAATGGGGTAGATATGGCCTGAGATTCAATACAATTCAACCAGGACCAATCAAAACTAAAGTAAGCTTTAGTTAATGTAGTATCATAATGCATAAGAACTTAAGGAATGTGAAAACATTGACTATCTGCTTATTTATTTAAGATGTTGTAGAAATGAACATTGGGCAATTAATTGCCTTGGAATATTGAAATATATTAACACTGAAATGGCTATATTCATATAAGTAGAATTTTAAAGTGAGAACAAATGGAAAGAAAGACAATAGGTCAGCAAAACTTATGTTACACAATATGCATTCATGTCTTTTGGTAGTAATTTCAAAGTAAAACTGGCATCATAATTATTTAGGAAGGAGTATGATTTAGTGGAAAGGGTGCTAGATCTGGAGTCAAGAGAGCCTGGGTTCCAGTTCCACCTGTGCTGCCTGATACCTGTGTAACCTAGCAAGTCAGTTAATCTTGTTAGGCCTGAGTCTCTTTATTTGTAAAATGAGAGGGTTTTGGACTAGATGGTTACTTTTTTAATTGCATATTTATTTTTAACATTAGTTAAAAAAATTATCTTTACTTCCAAGTTCTCTCTTTCCCTCCTGTCTCTCTCTTACCCACTAAGACAAACAATATATTGATTATGCCTCTGTTGTTTTTATAATTCCTTTTGGGTTTGAATCTTTGACCTGGAAATCATTAGGTGCTTCACAGAATCTGACTGGTGGAACATGTGCCTTCTGCTGCCAATGGCATCAGCCTGAAGACAGACTTTAATCCCTTTTATGATACACATGGCTGGAATTTTTTCTGGCCTTTGCTTGAAGTTCTCTAGTGAGGGAGAACCTTGTTCCTTCCATCTTAGTCCCCTCTTTTATAGCTCCAATTGTCAAGTTTCAAAATTCTTCCCACTGCTCCTGATTTTGTTTTTTAAAGCCAAATAGAGGAAGTCTAATTCCTTCAACACACAACAGCATTTCAGATACTTTAAGACAGATATCATCGTGTCCCATCCACGTCTTGATTCCTCCAGGCTAAACATCCTCAGTTTCCACCCTTGGCTCTCACCTTCATTTCCTTCAGTCCATTAGACTGTGAGTTCCTTTACAGCAAAGACTTTCTTTTGCCTTTCTTTGTGTCCACAGTATTTAGCATAGTGCCAGGCACATAGTAGGCACTTAATAAATCTTTACTATTTTTTGTTTTGTTTTGTTTTTGGAGGGCAATTGGGGTTAAGTAACTTGCCCAAGGTTACATGGCTAGGTTTTTGTTTGTGCGTGTTAAGTGTCTGAGGCCGGATCCGAACTCAGGTCCTTCTGGCTCCAGGGCCGACACTCTACTCACTGTACCACCTAGCCTCCCCTAAATCTTTACTATTGACTGATTGACTTCAACTAGTCCCCTAGTATATCTGTCAGTGATTGTGATATAGTACCCTCCCCACCCCTTACCCCCTGCCCCTCCGCCACGTGCACTCTGTGATCTAGTGACTCCTTGCTGTTCCTTGCACAAGACATACCTATCTCCTGAATCCAAGCATCTTCAGCACTCATGTTTTGTGCTTATAACTCTCTCCCTCCTGGCCTCTGACCCCAGCTTCCCCGCCTTGCTTCAAGTCCCATCTAAGGTCCTGCCTTCTGCAAGAAGTCTTTTTCAGTCCTCTGCAGCCTTCCCTCTGAGACTGCCCCATTTTATCTGGGGCTGCTTACATGTCATCTCCCCCATGAGACTGTGAGCTCCTTGAGAGAAGAGACTGTTTTGTTTTTGTTTTTCTTTTAACCTTTTATTGTATCTCCAACTCTTAGCACAGTTCCTGGCACATAGAAGGCCAGATGACTGACTGGGGAAGATTGAAATGGGGAGAGGCGAGGCATGGAGACAACCCCACAGGCTGTTGTAGTAGTACAGGCATAAGTACCAAACTGGTGGCTGTGTCAGAGGAGAGGAGGGGTGGTGTGCATAAAAGAGGTTGTAAAATTAGAAATGACAGGACTTAGCAATTGATTGAATATTGGAGAATGATAGTGTGGAGTCAAGGGTGACCCCTAGATTGTGAGCCTGGATGATTCCAAACACTGCCCTTATTCTTTCTTTGGTTCTGATCTTGCGCTTGATAGAGCTAGAAAACCCAATTTTGTTGTTGTTAGAATTCATTGCCCCCTTCAGCTTATTTGGGGTTTTGGTTTTCCTGTCTTCCTTTTGGACTGTGCTGCATATTTGTATTCAACCTGACAGTTAACCGATAAACATTTCATGTGTATCATATGTGAGATGCCACACTAAGTGCTGGAGATAGAGGAAAAGGCAAATTCTGATAGAGGAGACCTCACAATCTAATGAGGGTGAGGAGGAAGATAATGTGCACACAGTCATGTACAGATAGGCTAAATTGGAGGTAATCAACAGAACATTAGCATTAAGGGGAAATCAATCAAAGGATCACTAAATCATTTAACCTCATCACTTATCACTTAATCTCATTGTATTGGAACTGTTCTGTAATTCAGACATGGTGAGATATTTTAGGACCCTGATTCTGTTACCCAACCTATGGGCTATCTCTCTTAGTTTTTTGTCTATTGTAGGTTTGATAAACATACTATCTATGTTTTGAGAAAAGTCCTAATGGTAGGAGACTTCATCAGTGTCACTAAGCCCATTGCCTTCTTACAGAAGGTGAGATATTAACTGGCACTTGAAGTAATCGGGGAGGGGGAAGCCAGGAGGTAGTGATGAAGGAAGCAATACCAGGCATAGGGGACCGCCAGTGAAAATGATCAGGGTTGGGAGATAGAGTGTCTTGTGTGAGAAACAGCAAAGAAGCTAATATCACTGAATCACAGAGTATATGGGTATGAGATACATTACAACCATTTATTGTTAGGATCATCTTCACCCCAATCATAACCTTTCCCTTCTGAAAAAAATGAAATAAAACCAGCACAGCAATCATATCTGACAGTGTATACTGCATTCCATATTCACAACCCCTCCTCCCTCCATGTTCTTCACCATCTCTGCTCTAAGGGCTAGCTTTATCACTATAGTCATGTGGTGTTCAGCTTCTACACATTTCTTAAAAATCTGAGTTTGTTGATGAGTTTTCTGTGCCTTCACATCTGTCTTTTTTCTCCTTACTGGAATAATTTGTTTGTATCTTCATAATTTTTTTAAGGGATTCCTTTCATTCCTCTTGGGCTTCCTTTAGCTTTAAAATAGTAGGCCATTGGATTTTGCCTACCTTTTCTCTGAACATTTTACTGTCAGACCATTTGTAACTTTACCCTTTCTTCTCTGCCACAAACTCTGTGAGGGAGTGTTCCCACTTCCAGGATTCCTGGCAGCACACTATTCCTCCTTGTTGGTCAAAGTTAGCTTTAAAACTGCCATTGCACTTCATTACATGCTTCCACTTTTTGAAGGATGAAGTGATCATTAAGCTGAATTACAAATTGAACAGCTGTTCTGGTCTTCTCATTACTACAGTATCCTGCTTCCATGTTAGGTCTCTGATCTGTTTCATACAGTCCTCTCTGAAGATCACTTTCTGTTAGAATGGCATATGCTAGTACTATAACAATACCTTTTCTCTTTCTGTTTTAGTTTCATCTAGACAATCTTTGCCACATTTTTTTCCCCAATTGCTCATGAATATTTTTCAATTATAACGTTACTACTCCCTGCTTTAAGCAAAACCAGGAATTTTTAACCTGGGGTCTGTGAAGTTAAAAAAAAATCTTGAGGGGCAGCTAGGTGGCACAGTGAATAGAGCACTGGCCCTGAAGTCAGGAGGACCTGAATTCAAATCTGGCCTCAGACACTTAACACTTACTAGCTGTGTGACCTTGGGCAATACACTTAACCTCAATTACCCTGCCTTCCCCCTCTGGGGGGGAAAAATTCTCGTACTTATATTTCAGAATGATTGGCTTCCTTTGTAAACCTATGTATTTTACTTTATGCATTTAAAAATATCATTCTCACAAGGGTTAGCTAGGCTTTACCATGCTGCCATTGGGTTCCATAACACAACAAAAGTTGAGAAGTTCTGCCCTAGTTTCTTACTTTTGGATGTTTTACCCTTCATATGTCAAATCCTAGTCAAAAGCCCCATTCCATTTAGGCTTAGTGATATTAATAAAGGTCAAATTTGTTTCCTTGCATTGGGATTTTATCAATAACTTAGATGAAGGCATGGATGGTATGTTTGTCATACTTTCAGAAGACACAAAACTGGGAGAGATAGCCAATGGGTTGGGTAATTAGAGTCCCAAAACAGAAGTAGGGTACAAAATATCTCACTAAATTTGAATTGTACAACCATTTTGAGTTTAACAGATTTAAGAACAGATTAAGTAGAGACAAATTTAAAATAATGAATGTGCAGTTAAGAAAAATAATTGTCCATAATGAGAATAATTGTACAATCATAAGATGATGAAGAAATATCTAGAAAGCAATTCCTTTAAGAAAAGAAAAGAAAAAACTTGGAGGTGTTTGCTGACTGGGTAAATTCAGTATGAGTCAATATTTTGTTGACTGCCAAAAAACTGGATGCAAGCTTAGATTCTACCAGTAGAAGAATAACATAGAATCGATAGAACCACTGTAGGCAGACTACATTGAGAGTCCTGTGTACGGTTCTTATATCATCTTTCAGAAGAGACCTTAGTAAGCCGGATTATGTCCAGAACAAGATGATAAGGATGCTGAGGGGCCTTGGAACCATGTTACAGAAGGACTGTCACTCTATTTATTGTGCCATTAGTTTTATTACTCTTTTGTTCTTGCATATTGCATATTGAGGCAACCAGCCGGTGCAGTGGATTAAGTGCTGAGCCTGCAGTCAGGAAAAGCTGAGTTCATATGCTTATTAGCTATGTGACTCTAGGCAAGTCACTTAACCTCTGTTTACTTCTGTTTCCTCAGCAGTGAGGACCAAATAAGATAATATTTATAAAGCACTTAGCACAGTACCTGGCACATAGTAGGTGCTATAGAATGTTAACTATTATAAATTGTAACTGTAAAACACTTAGCACAGTAGCTGGCACATAGTAGGTACTATGAAATTTTAGTTAATATTACCTTATTCATTGTATAGTGCTTAGTACCGTACCTGGCATATAGTAGGTGCTATAGAAATGTTAGCTATTATAAATTGGAAAGCACTTAGCACAGTATTTGGCACGTAGTAAGTACTATAGAAATGTCAGCTATTATAAATTGTAAAGCACTTAGCACAATCTCTGGCACATAGCAAGTACTTTAGAAAGGTTAGCTTTTATTATTAGTCATTGTTAAGCACTTAGCACAGTGCCAGACACTATAAAGTGCTATAAAATTTTAGTTAATATTACTATTTTCATAGTAAAGTACTTAGTACTGTGCCCAGCACATAGTAGGTTCTATAGAAATGCTTGGTTCCTTGTCTCTCCCATTCCCTTATGTTCCATTAGGTCTTGGTCTCTGGTACTAAGCTTGTCAAGTCTACATGGAGAGTTTTCCGTCTTTCCCTTCCTTGTCAGTTCAAAGCCCTCTAGATTAGATCTGCTGTTCTCCAGGCAAAGGTGTTTTTTTTACTGAATGTTGAGCACATAACTCCTATATTTTGAGTCACCCCATCTTCTCAGCTAGTTGTACTATGTAGTCTAATTGATTTCCTAGGTACACTGGAGGAAGTGCCATGAAAGCAATACATTAAATGCCTAATTATATTTGGAATTGTGTTTAGATCTGTGCACTTAACTATCTATATGAATTTGGGCAAATCTCTTAACCGCAGTGAACCTTATTTTCCTCATCTATAAAATGGGATAATTGGAGGATATGATTTTGGTGGTCCTAATATGGGAATGCTGGGAGCCAGCTTACATTACCTCTTGAGAGATAATTGTTAAATATTCAGTTTGAGTTTCTGCACCAGGGGCCGGGAACCTATAGCCTTGAGGCCGCATATGACCCTTTAGGTCCTCAAGTGTTACCTTTTGACTAAATCCATACTTCACAGAACAAATCCCCTTAATAAAAAGCTTTGTTCTGTAAAACTTGGACTCAGTCAAAAGGCTGCATCCAAGGGCTTAGAAAGTCACATATGGTCTCAAGGCCACAGATTCCCTACCCTTGGTACATCTTAGAAATTGGCAAATACTATCAAGACTTTTTTTGTTGGTAATCTAGACATAAGAAGGTGATGGGAAAAGTGTCAATGATATAAACTTAAAAATGCATTGTTCATAGTTTTTTTTTTTTTTCAGAGAAATGGTTGTTAAACATTTACCAGCCTACATGCCTGGTCCTACATATCTTAACCTTTCTGGGCCTCAAATCTCTTTATCTTTGAATTGGTAATAATAATACATGCATCTCACAGGGTATTTTATAAAACTTTTAAAGCCCTAAATAACTGAAATATTATTACTACTATTATTATTATATCCTGAGAAATGATTATTCAAGAAGAACTTATAAGACATATTAGATGTTTCTTGATATTTTCTACTTTTCATTGCATCATTGCTGCTATAATGACTGTTACCCAGACATCAGGGCTCCAGTGTACTAAAAGACCTATACCTTTTATCGATTGAGACATCTTGGCCCATTCCCCCACATAACCCCAAATTCAGAAATTGTTCTCTAAATGTGGATTACCCTTTTTTTCATTTCCTAGGATCTAGATGATATTTATTTTCTCTTATAGTTTGGCTTATTTCTACCCTCATGCTTTAAAGTAAAAGAAAAGATACCTTCTTGCAGATCTTCCACATGTCTCCAAGAATAGAATCACTTTCTCTTTTTTTGCTTACTGTGTAATGCCACTATACACGCCTGTGGGTCAGTTTATTGTTTTCAGAATACATTCACATAGCGTCTCTCGTTTGAGTCTTATAACTTCTATAAGTTTCCTTAGACAGGTACCTTTTATAAGTGGAGAAATAGATAGAAAGGATATACTGTCTAATGATTTTCTAGTCAAAGACTGATCAAAGAATTGTTCTTTGATTGACTCTTTTCTTCAGAGCTTTGATCTCAAAGAATGAATAATCTGTTCATATAGCTTCATTCATTTATCCATTTATTTGTTTATTAACTAGTTTGTTTATTTGTATCTATGTAGCTGTCTGTCTGTCTGTCTATCTGTCTATGTATTCATTCATTTTTATTTAGCCAGTTGACTTGTTATAGGGGAATGGCAAGTTGACTCATTTGTTTGTTCTCCCTCCCTTCTCCCTACCACCTCGGAACCCAATTTTATTTTTCTTGATTCCTAAGGGTGCTTTTAGCCGCCTTGACCCAACTGGAGCATTTGAAAAAGAGATGGTTGCAGGCATTCCCTGTGGCCGTCTAGGGACTGTAGAAGAAATTGCAAATCTCGCTGCTTTCCTGTGCAGTGATTTTGCCTCTTGGATTAATGGAGCTGTAAGCTTGATTTTTCTTGGATTTTTATTATTTAAAAAAAATAGCTGAGATTTTATCCTAAACATGTTAAATGTAAGATTTTCACACACATACATGTGCATGTACATAATACATATATGTGCATGAACACACATGCACATATGTGCAAGAATATGTATATAAATGTATGTATTCATAGATATACATGTATACTCATGCATATGGACACAAATATATAAACTTAAGAGATTACCTTACTTTAAAGTATTTAAGTGTTTTGATATATTCTCTTTTCAGTTTTTATAGTTAGTTCAAAATTAGATATTTATGAACACACCTTGATGTAATTAAGTGCTATATGAATGTAGGTGATCATGATGCCTGCATGAAGTATTATGCAAATGTTAGCTATGATGTGTGATGATGATGGTGATGTCAGTGATCTGGACTTTTCCCAAGTGTTTTACTCTATCATTACAGATCACATTCCTTCTACATCTTTGTAGACCATCTTTATGAGTTGCTGTGGGTGGAAAAAGATCACCCAGTAGCCAAACTTTTGGTAGTAAGCCTACATGAATATCGTTATTCTTGGTCCTTAAACAACATACGTATACTCTGCTTCTGAGCCTGAAGCCTTTGTAACTCGATAGGTCCAGCTAGAGCCTGTACTTGATGACATGGCCTTCAAGTACCTAGGCTCACCTCTGGGTCACAGTTAGGGTGGAGAGTGGAATGTTAATAGAATATCATCCATATGATCATTTTTGTTGTCATTATTATTACTACTGAAATAATGTTTATAAAATGCTTTGAAAATTTTATAGTATCAATTATTATTATTAATATTCTTGTTGCTGTTACTACTACTACCACCTCCACCACTGCCACTCCAAACAAACAACTCTTTTTACAATTTAGACTTTAAAAAAAATAAAATAAAATATAGACTTTGAGTGATTATACTCATTTGGGTTTTTTAAATAAGGTAGAAAATAGGAAATAGGGGGCGGCTAGGTGGCGCAGTGAGTAGAGCGTCGGCCCTGGAGTCAGAAGGACCTGAGTTCGGATCCGGCCTCAGACACTTAATGCACACACAAATAAAAAAACCTAGCCATGTAGCCTTGGGCAAGTTACTTAGCCCCAGTTGCCCCCCAAAAAGCAAAAAAAAAGAAAATAGGAAATGACAAGTATTTTAGAAGCCTAAAGGAAAAGACTTTTCACTTTATTCCATACTATTTTTCTAGACAATTAGATTTGATGGAGGAGAATACGTATTTTTGTCAGGAGAACTGAACCGCTTAATTAAGGTAATGGTATTTCTCAGATCTGATATTCATACACAATGTTACTAAATCTTAGTAAATCTTTACTGGATCACATATATTTGTATTTTTCTTTTTATGTTAGGTAACCAAGCAGCAGTGGGACATAATGGAACAAATGATCAGGAAAACATAAGGTTCCTAAAGCTACCCTTATCTTAATCCTTTGCTTGTGGAAAACATTGGAGCAAAATAAATAGTAACTTTAGTTACATTTTCTTTAATCATTTTATGTAACACATCCAATAAAAAAGTCTTGTCATGAGAGGTTGGTGTTTAAATGTCAAGTTTAATTCTAGTCTGTTCTCTTTGAATAATGTGTCCTTGTTATCCTGAGAATGAAAATGGTCTAATATGTGAGTTTGGAAAGGCAAGCATCATAGCTTCATTTTTCTAGGTAATTTAGGTAGAGAGTACAATCCTCCTTTTATGGAAATTAGATATGAAATTGAAATAGGACTTGGGGCCCAGATTACCCATATTTACTATCTTAATAAGATATAGGTAAGTTGCAATCTTTGTTAGTGGAGGAAGTTCCTAAGCTGATGAAATCCCTGTACTTGATGTATGAGCCATTTCCATTGGCCATTTCCATGTGGTTGCTTTCCATTTTATTGTTTTTGTATGCAGACTTGCCCATGGTTCAAATATTCCATCCTTAAATTTACATGCATTAGAGTGCATACCAAAGTTCCATCTTTAACATGGGAATAGAAATACATTCATGAATATATATGTCAGTTCTCTGAATGTTTATAAATACTTTGCCTCAATTTCCTCTTCCTCATCTACATACAAACTATGTTTCTTTACCTACAGATACATGTCTCTACCTACAAACTATGTCACTTGCTACTAAACTTTGTTTCCTAACCTCCGTAATTAGACACTGAACTCTCTTTTCTTCCTGTTTTACTTAATCTTTCAGAGATTAATTACTTCATTACCATATATTAGATAAAGATTGGATTAGGAAACAAAGCTTGGAAAAATGGCAGCTCATAATCAGCACCAAGGATACCCCATGGTATATTCTGCCTGTATTGTAATTAGAAGCATTTTTTCTACTCTGTACTTTATGACATGCAATTCTGGTTATGACGACATGAAAACTTTACCTTCATTATTTATTATTCATGATTTATTTACATTGGGAAAGTCTGTCTCAGAGTCAAAAGATCTGGGAAGACCTGGGTTTAAGTCCGTGTTCTGACACATACTGGTTTTATGATCCTGGGAAAGTCCCTCAGGATCCATAGTCACTCTCTAAGGTGATAAATTATGTTGATTTGAATTAGTAGAGGATTCTTTAATGGGAGTTCCCAATACAAATAAAATCATAGGTCTCATTTTTTTTAAAAAAGGTTCTACTTGCCTCTTTTAAGAGTACAGTTCTAATTAACTTAAAAGAGTAAAATATGGTTCTGTGAAAGTGGGAATTAATTGTCAACAATAACACTAATATTGCCCTACCATTGGAATTTCTGTAGCTCATTGTCTAACCCCTTCATTATAGAGATGGGGCAACAGTCCCAGAAAAGTTCAATGACTTGTATACAAGGATACTTAACTAATTAGTTGTAGACTGGTATTAGAGCCCAAATCTCTTCTTCATTATCATGTGGGTTGTTATAAAATTTCCTAATTTCATGTTATAAATCAGTGAGAATTTAGCAAGGTCTTTGTGACCAATACATATAAACTAGGCATTAGGGAAGATTACAGTGGGTTGGTTGGGGTTTGTGGAGGTTGGCAAAATGTTGACAATGCTGAGATATTTATAGTTTTATATTTTCTTATGATGTCATATTAAGAGTATTGTTATTGTGGGTCACAAACTAAGGTTTGAAAATACATTTATTACAGTGAACTCCATAATGTTGTTGATTATCACAGAACTTAATGCATATATGTGCCATTTGTATTCATATTGTATTCATATAGGGCAGCTATAGGTGGTACATTGAATAGACTACCAAATCTGAAGTCAGAAATTCTCATGCTCCTTAGTTCAAATCTGACCTAAGATACTTACTAGTGTGTGTGCCCCTGGGTAAAGTCACTTAACCCTGTTTTCTTCAGTTTCTTTATCTATAAAATGAGCTGAAGAAGGAAATGGCAAAGCATTCCAGTATCTTTGCCAAGAAAATCCCAAATGGAGTCACAGAGAGTTGGATATAACTGAAATGACTAAACAGCAACATTCATATTGGTGATACACACATATGTATATGTATGTGTGTCTAAGTATATATGTGCACATATATATTTATACGCACAAACACATATGTATATGTCTTTCTATTTGCAGTTTGTTATTTGAAATGAATATATGTGTATGGATATAAGTACTAGTATAGCTTATTCATAAGTATCTTGGTCTATAATATTTTTACTTTTTCACTGGTCTACTATAATATTATAATTTTCTGAAACATAAGCATTATAGCACTAGTGAGCAAACTTTATATCTTATGGAGTTTTTACCTTGAATTTGGGGGGATCACTAGAATCTTGGGATAAGGAATCATAGACTATGAATATAATAAAGTAGGTATTAATTATTGCTGTACATTTACTTTTCCATTAGCACTTGTGACTATTGTCCCCTAGACTTTTATTCAGAATGATTCAATTTCTTTCATTGACAATAGAAATAGGACATAGTTAGAATGGGATCCAAATGCTTCCTAGAATGGAATTGTTTTTTACCTGTATCTTAAATTTTATCATTATATGGAGCTCCCAGGTAAGGAAACTTCCATTCTATTAATGCATATGATCTGTAACTTAGTTTAGAAAGGGGTTCTTGATCTGGAGTTCACAGACCCCTAAGAAGTCCCTGGAGAGTTTTTGGAGCACTGTGGACTTGGATGAGGAAAAAAGTTACATCTGTCTTTTAATATAATTGATTTCCTTTGTAGTCCGATGTATTTTATTTTAATTTATTTAAATTAGTTTAAAATAATGATTCTGAGAAAGTGTCCATAGGCTTCACCAGAGTCTGCCAAAAGGGTTCATGACATAAAAAGGTAAATAGCTCTACCTGGGGCCCTGAGAAGTTCACTAGCTTGTTCAAGGTTACATGGGCAGGAGCTTTTAGGACTGGGAGGGCTTGAACCTCTGTCATCTGAATCTGGTGGTTAGTTCTCTTTCCATTAGTGGAATGCTGCTTCTCATGTTATTTTTATATATGTGTTCTAACATGGCTTTCTCCTTCTTTGCTGTGGTAGGTCTTTTTCCTAATCCCAAAATTCCATTTACATGTGAAGATTGCCTTTTTCCTGTCTACATTTCATTTTGCAAAAGGCTTCTCAGGAATTAATCTCATATGATAGACCCAGTGTGCTTTCTCAGTGTCATGGTCATCGTGTACTCTTGGGTTCTTTATAAACAGGTTGAGTGTATCCATATGACTTAACTATGTAATTTATTCAAGTAATTCCAGAAACCAATTTCATCTTGATTCGTTTAGCTAGGTGGTTCAGTGGATAGAGCCTCAGACCTGGAGTTCATATTTGGTCTCAGACTCTTATTAGCTGTGTGACCCTGAGCAAGTTGCTTAACTCTGTTTGCTTCAGTTTCCTCATCCATAAAATGAGTTTGAGAAGGAGATGGCAAGTCACTCCAGTATCTTTGGGAAAAAAAAAAGCACCAAAACCAAAAACCCAATGGGTTCATGAAGTCAGAAAGGAAAAAAAATAACTGAACTAAGTCCTATCAATCAATTAACTTTAAGAATTCCACAGGTCGGGTGGCTAGGTGGTGCAGTAAGAACGCCGGTCTTGGAGTTGGGATGACCTGGGATCGAATCTGGCGTCAGAAAATGAGCACCCACACATAAATAATGACTAGCCGTGTAACCTTGAGCAAGTTCCTTAAAACCCCAATTGCTTAAAAAAAAAAAAAAAAGAATTCCACAGGTAAACTTAGACTAGGTAGAAAATGATACCATGCAGCTATTTCAAAAGGGATGAGAAACTTGCATTCTTATTACATGGTCCTCATAAGACCATGTAATGCTGCTGAGTCCTAGCAGATGCCAAAGCCCTCATCTGAATCAGCCAGGGAAATGTTTTAAAATATATTATCTTATAATATTAGTTACTTTTGTTTTTATTCTTTTTTTGGAGGGGGGAGGGCAGGGCAATTGGGGTTGTGTCTTACCCAAGGTCACATGGCTAGTAAGTGTTAAATGTCTGAGGCCAGATTTGAACTCAGGTTCCTCCTGACTCCAGGGCCAGTGCTCTATTGACTGTGCCACCTAGCTGCCCCTATTTTTATTCTTTAAATGCAAATTTCCAATAAATTTATCTTGAATTTTAAAATTATATCACATATTATCAGAGTTTACCCTTTTGGGGATTAAACTAGGAAAAAAAATTACATTTCTAGACACCTAATTGCCTTGCTCCTTTTGTTTTTGTTGGATGAAAGGACATCTGTTAAGTATTCCTTGTTAGGTAGTGGCAAACAAACAATAGGTGCTGGCAAAACAGTAAGGTCCGTTAGCTCATACCTGGATACAAATCTTCCTAATATGAATAGGAGATAAATGTGAGGAACATCCATATCTCACCATATTTTTTAATATGTCAGTAATTGTTTTAATTTTTTTTAAAGGAAGAGGTGGATAGAAAAATAAGATTACTAGGACATTACTTATAACCACTAAATTTCATTTCATTTCAGGCTACTATAAAGGAGTTGTGTGTGTGTGTGTGTGTGTGTGTGTGTGTGTGTGTGTACATACATATGTATGGCAGTCTTTTATATCAAATATATAGTTACATTTTTATTTTCCTGCTAATAGTGGTATCAGAGGTTTGAATGATATAAAACAGTAGCAGAAATTTAAAAAAAAATCATTTATATTTGTTTTTTTGGAATACAGGTCAGAGATACACAGTGAGACAGACATGGAGACATGAGTGAACACACTCAGCTATTAATCCCCTTTGTGTCTGTCCTAAATTCTAAAGCCTCAGATTTGGTGCTGGTAGTAGTCTGGATCCAAGTTTGCAGTGGAAAGGAGGAGGCTATGGTCAATCCATAAAGTTGATAAGCTTATGAATAGAGAAATGATTGTCTTATGTTATCTAGTTGGTATTTACATCACTTGACTGTGTTGGATCATTTGGAGGACTGAATCATTTGAAGTTTACAATATTGACCAAAGTTCCAATGGAGGAGGCTATGATACAAATGTTTTTAGTCTGGGGCCCATCAATCCCTGCTTCCCCACCTCTGCCTGGGATCTATACATAGATTTCAGAGGATTTATGAACTTGGATGGGAAAAAAACCTACATCCTTATTTTTACTAATTTTTAACTGAAATTTAGCATTTACTTTGATTGAGAATTCTAAAAAAAATTATTCTGACGACTCTGTTGGTTTCAGGTCCATGACATGAAAAAAGTTAATAACCTAAGAACCATGGTATAATGGATAAATACCATAGGATCATTGCAGTAAAATTGCAAGGGACCTCAGAGGCCATCTAGTTTCAAGAATCCTTTCCTGATTGCCCTTAATGTCACTGCCTTCCCTCTGAGATTATATTCAATTTTTCCTATGTAAATAGTTGTTTGCACGTTGTCTTCCCAATTAGAATGTGAGCTCCTTGTGGGCAGGGATTGCTTTTGCCTTTCTATCCCCAGGCCTTTGCACAGATGCTTAAAAAATGCTTGTTGACTTGCCTGTAATTACAGAAGTACTAAATGGCAGAGGTGGGATTTGCAGTTGGTCCATTGCTCTTTCCACCTTACCATATTGTCTAGCTGGTATCCCCACAGAACTGATTAGGCATCAGTCATCTAATTTTCTTAACAGTTATAATGCCTGAGGTTTTTTAATAAGAGTTTTTTGGTTGAGGATTGGAAGAAAAATAGTCCATTTGAAGTATTCTGGAGAAGAAACTACTTCAATATATCATTTTGAAATGACGTTTCCAGTTTGAATTGTTGAAGTTTCCTATAAGTCTTCGTAGTATCCATTCATTCTCTGAATGTGTAGTAGAGATTTTAGCTCATTTAAATCTTTTGAGCTAGAGAAGTAAAACATCTTAGTCTGGATTGGTCATAGAAAGTCAGACACTTTATAGAAGGAACAAAAACTACAAGGCAAAGCCGGTTTCCCCCCTTTATTTGTTTTTAATAATTAAAATCAGCCTAAATTCAGTGTGTTCATATACACACTAAGAACAAAGCTTATCTACAATTCATTTAAACAATTTGGTGAATGATATCTCTTGGCAGATCTCTACCTTTCACTAAGTAACAGCACACCCATTTTACCTCTTTTAGATAAAGGGAAGAAATAATCAGTTGAAATATATGGAATCCAGAGCCATCATTGACTATCTTCTCTGAATATACACCTTTATATTTTCTCTATAAATAGCTCTTTTTATCCTTTCATTAGATCTGTCTTATGATTAGAGAATCAAAAGGCAGATGCTCTTAAGGTCCAACAATAACCACCAGAGATTGGTCCAGTTAATGTTATGTGATATTGTAAACCAGTTATGGGTAAAAGAATATACTAGTAAAGTTCATTTTGTTAACAAGGTAATTGAAAGGAAATAAATCTTCCCCTCAGATAACAGTATTTTTAACTCCTTTTAAGCACAATATACAAATAGAACTCAGACTATTTTGAATGCTGATTTCACAAGATGGAATATAGAGCCCACAGCATAAACCAGAATATCGACAAGTTAACATTTAACCATTTTTTAAACATGAATCTTTAAAATTCAGTTACTTAGTAAAATAATTGTTAGAGCTAGGAAGTATTTTCAGAGGCAACAGAGACATTTGTTGAAGATGATACCACCTTTAGATGAAGAAAATACAGGAAGTATGGAAAACTAGACACCAGGCTGCTTAGTATATTCAATTTAATTACAAGTTACACAGACTATGATGTAAAAACAGCAGTTTACTAGAATAGTTATAATCTGCAACATGTGAAAATAGTTTAGAAAATGGATTAGGTTCATCTTTGATGGCAGGCTTGGTGAGAAATACATTTACAGAATGAGACAGATCCATGTTTCCACCCAAGTGCCAACTTTTCTAACCTCATCACCAAATTAATTGGGACCAAGAGTTTTATGAGGAAAGCTTTATGTGGTTGTGCATTTCAGAACAATGTAAATAGAGTGTACATTTCAGTAGATTGTAAACTCCTTGAGGCAAGGACCATTTTTTATTTTGTATTTTTATCACTCTCAGTGCCTTGCATAAGCTTCCCCACTAGACTGTAAGCTCCTGAAGGGCAGGGACTGACTTTTGCCTCTTTTTATATTCCCAGCACCTAGCACAGTGCCTGACACATAGTAGGTATTTTATAAATACTTATTGATTTAAAAATTTTTTCATTTAAGTGCTAATTGTTTTGAATAAATGCAGTGTTGTCATGGATTCTGTTCCACAGAATAGATGTGTTGATTAATTTCTTTCTCTCGATGGCTGCATAGAGGTATAAGTAATTAGTTTTCCTAGATATTTATGTTTCAGTGAATGATTTTGTTCTAAGAGCATTCTTCTCCCTATGACTGTGGATATGGCATATAAATGCTTTGGGTGCCAGATGTGTGATCTCTCCTAAAATAAGGCTTGCTGGTCCATTGTATGTAATACTTCTAATTGGAGAGAAACATGGATTGAAATAACAGAGGATAATTTTCACAGAATAGCCCTAAGCAGCTTTTTTTTTTCTTTTTGAAATCTTGTCCAGCTATATTTCAGAAAGCAAGAGCAATTTTAGGTGGTTTTATTGAATTTACAGACTGACCCAGACAGAGACATTCTTCTTATCGATTGATCATAGAGTTACAAAAACTGTACATTACAAACAGTATAGAAACAAACTGAAAAGAATGTGCCACACATCCTGGATAATCATCTATATGCAGGTAAATTTACAGATATAAAAGAAAGTACAGCCTACTCCCTTAATAGTGCACAGTTATTGTATAGATACAATGTATCACTAGTGAATGGATATAATTGTGGGTCTCTAATTATCACCAGCACAGAGGATGAGAGCCAGATCTGTTCGGTACAGCTTGCCACCATCCGACAAAGCCATGATGCTTTTTTTGTATGTTGAAATGCTGTTAACGTCCAGATCCTGTTCAGGGAACACAAACTTCTTTATTAATCCCAAAGCCAATGGAGCTAATGAAAAGTGAAGACGACCTTTTTTTTTTTTTTTTTAAACATCAATCCATTTAAAGGGAAATTATACTCCATCCTTATATAAATAGAACTAACAAGAATTATTTCTCTAAACCAGTGATTCTCAAACTTTTTCATCTCAATTCTTTATATCTTAAAAAATTATTGAGGTAGCCATTATTGAGCTTTTGTTTTCTGGGTTATTTCTATCTATAATTATCATCAGATGAAAATTGTTTTGGCTTTGTAGACTCTCTGAAAGAGTCTCAGGGACAGTAGGCACTGAGGAGGTGTTCCTGGAAGACCACTGTTCTAAGCTATTAATGAACCCCTCTGTTGGTTCAGAGCAACAGCTCAATACCTTTAGAACAGAAATCTACTTCTAGGACTAGTCTCCAAATTTGTAAACATATCTCTAGCAATGATGTTTATCTAATAATTGCATCTTGGTGCCTAATTTTAACTGAGTGGATCTGAAAAAGTCTTTAAAGAGCTAGGATAATCAATGGATAAAATTACCTGCTTATTCTTTTCACAGAGGTCTTTAAGTAAAGCATCTAATTCATTTTCATCTATGTATCCATTGCCATCCTGAAAGGGGGGAAAAAGCAAAAATACAGTCAATGATAATAACCCACTATTATACGAGCTAAGGTTTACAAAGACAATTGAATCTATAGCCCTCTGAGGTCAGTATGTAGGTAGAACAGATAAAAAACTGACATGAGTATTAAGTGATTTATCCTTTATTTCAATAGTATAATGGAAGAAGGAAGGAAATGAGAAAACAAACAAAAAACCAAAGGACCAGAATAAGAAACTCTTGAATAACAAAGAGTAGTCTACATGTTTATTTTTTATCTTTATACCTTTTAATCTGTGACTCACTATTTCCTAACATATATTTTCAAAATGTCTCTCAACAATAAAAAAAATAGACAGGGAAGACAAGTTACCTGATCATACAACTCAAAAGCTTTATTGAACTCTTTCCCACACATTTTGATTCCCTAGAAAACATGGAAAATGTTACACTGAGGATTAAGGTGACAGATTATGGCACTACTGCTATGCACGTTGATATCTTTCATGTGAAAACTACAGATTTTTACCTTTAATAAGACAAATACCATTTAAAAGCTATATACCTGAAATTTAAGCAGGAAATTCTCTTGTACTGGTAGCAACCTTTGGGTTAAAAATTGTAGTGTTAGTTTTTTTTTAAGTGATAGTTGATATGAAATGACATTTGCAGAATTCTTAAACTTACCTGGCCATTTCAGTTAATTCCAGCTTTCCATCGTTGTTTGAGTCAAACATTTTCAGCTGAAAGACAGTGTTATGATTAAAACTATTAAACAGCAAATTTGTTGCGTTGAGAAAAAGGAAATTCCAAGTAGAGTAAAAGCTGAGCTGTAGACACTTCATCACCTGCGAAGTTCTAGAAATCAGCATTTCTGAAATCTTCAAGTACTAACACATTTCAGACACTGGCGTGGATCTGAAACTAACTGAATGAGACTAATCAAAAAAAATAGTATAGAATTGTATAAAAAGAGTGTCCTGGTTCTGAGGTTAGAAGCCAGAGGTCTGGATTCCAGTCTCGGCTTAACTACTTTTTAACATATTTGACCCTGAACAAGTCACCTTTTTTGTGAGCCTAATTTTCCTGTAAAATGAGATTCGTTTAGTTCAGACATTTAATGCTTGGCAGTCTGGTAAAGCTTATAAATCCTTTCTCAGAATACTGTTTTTTTTTTTTTTTGCCTATATGCCGAATTGAAGGAAATGTTAAATTTTACTTAGAGGTTAATGAAAATATATATATTTTTTACACAAGTTAATTCCCTTTCTCCTCCCACCCCAGGTTAAAAACTTTTTGTGATAGATGCTTTCTAAAGTTTTTTATACATCTAAATGTAAGATTTACTATTTAGTATTCTTGCTATTGTGGTGTGTAGAAGGTTTTTTTAGGGGGGGAGGGAAGGGAAAGAAGAGGAGAGTTAGATATTTGTCCCTTGGGGCTTTCCCATATAATTATAATATATATATATATATATATATATATAATAGTATGTCAGTAAATATTGATTTGACCATTCATGAAGAGAAGTGAGGATAGCAGTAAGAAGAGCAACATGAATTATGAATATGTATAAATATGTTTATAGTTTGGAACATTGTGCAAAAGGTATTGCTGTATTTGTTTTTAAGGGAAGGGAAGTAGTTAGGTAGCTCTGCTACCACATTTTAGGGAGGGAAGAAAGGGCAAACTGTAATTAAGCTGTAGTATTTTTAAGTGTAACTGGGCCACTAGAAGAGATCCTTGATAAGTGGCATATCTCTTTAGCAGGGGATCTTAACCCTTTTTTTCTTTTTTTTGCTTTTTGGAGGGCAATTGGGGTTAAGCGACTTGCCCAAGCTCACATGGCTAGTGTGTGTGTGTGTGTGTGTGTGTGTGTGTGTGTGTGTGTGTGTGTCTGTATGTAGTGTCTGAGGCCGGATTTGAACTCAGGTCCTCCTGAATCCAGGGCCGGTGCTCTATTCACTGTGCCACCTAGCCATCCCTGATCTTAACCCTTTTTGTGTGTGTCATGGATCCCTTTGAAGATCGGTGAATCTATTGACAGTTTCTTAGAATGCTATTTTTAAATGAGAGGAAACCATTTGAATTAAGATAGTTATCAAAATATATTAAAAATAATTTCATGGACACTAGGTTAAGAACTCCTGGGATTAATACCTGACTAATAATAATTTTTTAAAAACATTTTCTTTGTATTTTTAAAAATTAATTTTGTTAAAGACTTCCTAATTACATTTTAATCTGGTTTAGGTCACAGTCAGGAGTTTTGTGGGCTGGGGTTTGATACCTATCTCTTAAGGTGTGTTGGGGTGTGTGTAGGAGACAGATAGACTTTTCCTTTTACGTTGATGAACCATATGTCTAATCATTCCTCCAAATAATCAGCACCTACTTTTGTTTCTAATTCTTTGCTACCACAAACAAGTGCTATGAATATATATATATATATATATATATATATATATATATATAAAACCTTGAGAAAGACTGCTTGTTCCCTACAAATACTCTCATTAAGGATAACATTGATTCATGTATACATGATTCTCATAAAGATTTTATGTACATGAGAGAGTAGGCAGGTTGATCAGTAATTGATGTATCTTTAGTTGCATTTTCTGAAATTAGTAAGGTCTGAGATTTTTTTTGGCACACTTTTTGTATCTACCATTTCCTTAAATATCTTATGTATCAATCTTTTATGACTCACAATAATCTTGCCTCTAGTATGGATCGTACTTGGTGCAATCTGGCTATTTTTCCCATCTTTGAAAAGTTTTCTCTCTCCTCCTCCCCACCCCTATTTTAACCTTCTTAGCACAAGACTATGATGAAAACTTTTTTTTTAAACTTCAATCCAATTCACATTTATCTAATGTATACTGCCTACAGTATGTTATGCTTGGTGCCTGGGATAGAAAATGAAACCATACCTGCATGACTCTTACCTGTAAGGAGCATACAGTCTAGTAGGAGGAAAGGATTAGACAAGTTATAATATACTGAGTATATAGGAGAGATTCAAACAGATTGCCTTGGGAGATGTAAGGAAGGGAAAAGTTATTACTGGGGGGAATCTAGGGAGGTTCCTTGAAGGAGATTATTCCTGAACTTGTCCTTGAAGGATTTCAGCAGATAGAGATGTGTAGGGAGACCATTCTGGTCATGGAAAAGTCTTAACAAAGCCACAGAAATAGGAAGAGATAAGCCCTCTAATCTGATTTGGTTAGGACATGTAGATGCAGAGGGAAGTTCTACATGAACAGAGCATAAAATGTAGGCCAGCCCCAAGAATGGATGTTAGACTACATTTTTTTAACTTCTATTTTTTACAGCTCCCTGAAAGATTTCTAATAACGGTCATAGTCTCCTGCATTGGACAAGTAGATCAGAGTTTATTGTCCATAGGGAACTATTTCCCAAAATATGCATTTGTTTTAATTAGTTCTTAATTAATTTTGCTTACTGAATCTGAACTGGTTTATGATACTAAATAAGATATCCCAAGCCATTACAGCAGGGGAAAAAAATCCCATTTGAATGATTTTTTTTCTTTTTTAAAGGCCAACCTCAGATTCTACCTGGCAAGGAGTCCTTACTTTAAATAGACTTCACTTAAAACTGGAACAAAATGGGAAATTAATAATTTTAGGTATTTGATATTAGCTGAGTTACCCATAGAGTAAATTTACCCATCATAACACCAAAAAAGAGATAATTTTCCCTATTTGAATTTGAGTGGGTCATGCTTAATGAAGGTAGAAAAAGATTTATTTTTTTCCTCTGGGTTCAGTTGAGACTCTCTTATGTTAAGAAACACATTTTTTAAATGCAGGAACCTACTTTATAAGTAATTTCATGGTGAACAGTATTAGAGTAGGTCCCAAATGAGTGCAAATAATTACTCCCTCAAAGTAGTCCCATGTTTTAAAATATGCAGTATTCAAAGTTATAATTATGTCAAATATGGTAAAGGTTCCAGCCCAATGAAACTATGCTGGGTGAATTAGAATAATGTGGCCACTTTAGGAGAGTCATTATAAGAACTAATTGAGACCTAGTTATATTCTTCTTGCCGTTAGAGAAGCCAAAATAGGACTTTGCTTACAGCAAGTATAAGTGGAACCCCTTTTAAAAGACAAATGTTAGGGTCCCATAAAGAGCAGCAGGAGGAACACCTGTCTAAAAGCCTAACCGTTGTAACAGAGAGCTGTGGTATAGTGAAGAATCTATAGTCTGAAGACCTGGGTTTGTTTCTTGCCTCTGCTACTAAGTGCTGTGTAAACTTGGATAAATCCCTTAACCTTTCTTGGCCTTAGCTCCCTCATATATAAAGTGGGGTCTATCTCACAGAAGTATTGTGATGAATAATGATATATATATATATATATATATATATATATATATATATATATATATATATATATATATATATATATATATAAAGGGCTCTTATGCATCTCGGGAGATATATTGAGATCCATGTAATTAAGGGCCATATCTTAGGGGCATCTAGGAGGCAGAGGGGATAGAATGCGGTACCTGGAATTAGGAAGACCTGAATTCAAATTTAGCAGGCATTTCTGAGCTATGTGACCATGGGCAAGTCACTTAGCCTTTATTTGCCTCAATTTCTTCAACTGTAAAAAGGAGATTATAACAGCCACCTATCTCCCAGAGTTGTTGTGAAGATCAAATGAAATAATATTTGTAAAGCACTTAGCACAGTACCTGGCACATAGTAGGTGTTATATTATTATTATTATTATTGAGGCCTAACAATATGATGTACCTCAGTTGCCTACTTTAAATTTATAAAGATTTATACAAGAGTTCTCTGATAAGTCAAAAGTTTGCATTTGGAAAAATAGGTATTGTGAAGAGTAGGAAAATTAAAATCAATGAACATTTATTAGGTACCTACTATGAGCAAGTTCTTAGAGATGCAAGAAAAGAAATAAAAGGAAAAAAACAGCCCCTGCCTTTAAAGACATTACATTCTACTGGAGATAGGGTAAGGAGGAAGAGGGAAGGTGTGTATTGTAATATAATCTATCTATCTATCTATCTATCTATCTATCTATCTATCTATATCTATCTATCTAATATACAAGTAAGCCAATTTAAATTATATAGAGAAGTCAAGGCTAGTGAATTGTCTATTATAGCAAATTATCTTTTGCACCAAATGTCTGCTGTCCAATTACATTTTTCAGAGGTCCTGTTTAATAGAAGAGTTAATATATTTTCTCTGGGTCACTTACCTCAGTCAGTTTATCTTTGGATCTCTTTACCCAGAACTGAAAAGCAGTCATTCCTAGGTAACCCATAAGAATCATTGCATAGCCATACAAGACTAAGAGTATAGAATGAGGGAGAATAAAAAGACAGAGAGCATATCCAGTCTTATATAATTAAAAAGAAAGTGGTACCTAGAATGCCTCTTACTCTAAAATTCTAGTATTCCTAACCCAAAATCTGATTAGGAAACTTAAATAATTATTTAATTTTGCTGAAATGGTTATAATGATTTAAAAGTAACAACTGACCTTTTTTATTCTTCTGAAGAAAAAGTTTTTTTAGAGCAGGAGTCTTTATACCTTTTTGGCCAGGGTTATAGACCCCTCTAGCTATCTGGTAAAGCCTATGGACTTCTGTCTCTGAATAATATTTCTAAATGCATAAAATAAAATATGTTGGATTAGAAAAAAAGCAAATTATGTTGAAATGAAGATGAATTTTTTTTATCTAAGTTCATAAATACCCTGAAATATTTGGGGGCCCCTGGATAAAGAACTCCTGTTTTTAGCAGCAATGCTGCTACTCCTCTGGTTTGCTTGGAATCAAACGAGGAAGAAGAAACTCACTGAACATCTGGGTCACTACTTAGAGAAAGGGCCCTTATCTGTCCATTGCTGATTGCTTTGGGTGTGACTATTTGTGAAGAGGATGAGACATTTCACATCCTTTGGAATGTAATATTTTGGAAGTCTATCTTACCATCAAGTCTGTATATTCAGCTAATTTAGTGTCATCAAAAGTCTTGTTTGCTTTCTCCAGCAAATCCTTTAGAAAGTTCTGTTAAAAAAAAGAGACCCAGGTAAAGCAAGGCAATAATGAACACCTTACATGTCAGTTTTTCTGAAAGTTGAACATAATTGCTCTAGGATGGAGGTGGAAAGACAGGTGAAGAACCAGAGGAATAGGAAACATTTCATAGCTTGAGACTAACTCATTCTGGTGGGTTTTTAAAAATTTCAATATAAACTCTCCTAGCTGAATGGAGTTCAAGACTTGCCCTATGCTATATATAGCATGTGAATTACTGTGGAATAGTGGAAAGAGTATTGATTCTTGAGTTGGAGGACTTGTGTTCAAATCCCACTTTGGCACTACCTGTGTGACCTTGAAAAAATCACTCTACCTTTTATGGCCTCATCCTTATTTGTAAAATGGAGACGATATTCTTTTAGGTCCCTTCCAGTCATATATCTATAATTTTGTAAAATCAAGAACAATTCGTATTCTTATGTTTTCCTATTTTCTCTGAACAATTTTTACTTCAATGAAATTGGTATTTTATTTTAATTTTATTTTGAAAGTCTGAGGGGGGAATATTTTTTGAATAGTCTAATGATAACTATAGTGCTATATGGTGAGAATTCCATAAATATTTGTATTTCTCTTCTGAATGAGACACAGGGATGGCTCAGTGCTATAGCTGAATATCTTTTTTTTTTTTAGTCTGAGGGAACAATTATTAATTCTTACAAGGAACAGCAGATATAAACAAACACCCCCAGATTTGTCTACATTTAGCTAATTCTACAAAGGCCTGGAGTTGCAAGGACAATTCCCCATGAACTCAAACCAGCCAATTTGTAATTGCCCTCACCCAAGGGCCACCTCTGCTTGAATATCACCACATCACTTACTACCAGGATAATGGCAAATTTTACAAGAGATAAAGTCAGGTTAGATTGACACAAGCTCCTCCCTGGCAGTAGCATAGAGCAGAATGTGCAACAGAATTCATTATACATGAGGCAGCTTTATGATTGGAGGATATGTGAATCATAATCAAATAGATATTAATGTGGGGAAGATGAAAGAACATGATTATTAAATTGGCAGTTGGAGTGAGGGAGTATCTATTTTTTTGAAAGTGGGATATGAAGACTTTATAGAAGCTTTCCATAGTCATGACAAGGTAAGTATTTAAAGATATAATGTTTCCATTCCCTTTAATGATGTTTATTCCCAGGATCTTAACTTTATTTCTTGAAAACTAATGAATCAATGACAAATGTAGGTGAAATGAGCATTTATTATGCCTGTAGATAAGTGTTTCAATTGTTCTATGCATTTATGGAATTCTTTGCTACCCTCAAAAACTCCCTGATTTTGTTGGTTATCCTGATTTTATCCTGTCAGGGCAGAAAGCCACATCACCTAGTTTCAGAAGTTTATTCTTATCTTAAAATTCCACTTCAGAAACCAAATGAGGCATGAAAAGCTCAAAGGTGTCTGCTGGAAATAAATTTGTATTTTGCTCAGTGGAGCTTTGGTGCAAGATTAATTGGGTTAAGGAGTCTCATTAGAGCTAATATAGTTGTCCCAAGAATAGCCTGGGAGAAAACTTGGGACTCTTAGCAAAAGATAGAGATAGATAAAGCCCTGGCAATTGCAGAACTTAAAATGAGCTTTCTAGAGATATTCTCTCTCTCTCTCTCCCAGAATGTCAGAGATTCTTAGAAATTGATGAGGTCTCAATATTAATGTAATCCAACCCATAACCATCAAAAAAGAAACCCAGCACACTCAATAAGTAGTCATCTAGTCTTTGCTTATAGACTATCACTCTAGAGGAATCCATCATCTTTTGTGGCAGCCCATTCAATTTTTGGATATCTCTAAATGTTAGGAAGTTTTTCTCTGATATCAAGCCCAGATTTGCCCTTTAGCAATATCCATATTTTCTAGTGAAAACTCCTATTTAACATCTTTTTCTAAGGATAAGACTAAAGGCAACAAATACAACAGATCTTTGTTGGTTTTGTTTTTGTTCAGTTGTGTCTAACTCTTTAGGACTCCATCTGGTAGAGGTACTGGAGTGGTTTGCCATTTCCTTCTTTAGCTCATTTTACAGATGAAGAAACTGAAGCAAACAGGGTTAAGTGACTTGCCCAGTGTCATTGAACTCAGGTCTTCCTGACTATACCACCTAATTGCCTTAGCAGACCTGTAGAATATTATAAGGTCAGAAATGGGCATGAGTTAAGAGTGAACTTGAATACATAAATTTGGTACCCAATGAAGGAAAGTTAGAAAATGGAAAAGACTATTTCATTAGGCTATGACCTTGGGACCTGCCAATTTTTTTACATGGAACCTCCCTGGGCCTTGAATTTCTTGTCTGTCAAATGAGGAGACCCATTTTTTTTCAACAAGTAAAGGACAATGTAATGGAGTAGATAGAACACTGGATCTGGGAGTCAGGAAGAGTTGGGTTTAATCTCTCTCTCTTGATATTTACTTGCTATATGACCCTCTCTGAACCCCAATTCCCTTATCTATGAAATGAGATGGTCTAAATGGTCTCTAAGGTCTCTTCCAGTTCAAAAATCTATACTCCTATAAGCACTTGTTAAGTATACAATATGCTGGCTACAATACACTGGACTCTGTGCGAGATGCAAAGGATACAGCAGCCAAAACAAAACTAGTCCTGGCCCTCAGGGAACTTGAATTCCACTGGCAAAAGTAGAGAAATTAATGAAAAGTATATTCTAAAAATATATGTCTTGGGGTAGTGATAATGGAAGGAAAGACCCTAATTACTAGGAGATCACAAAAAGTTTCTTGGAGGAGGTGGCCTGAGCTAAGCCTTGAAGGAATCTAGTTATTCTAAGAGGAAGATCTAAGGAAGGACTGTGTTCCAGGCATGAGGTGTCTATACAAAGGCAGAGAGGTGGGAGGTGGATCCCATCTCAATAGTGCCTTTCAGCTTGAAAAATCTATCAATCTATACAGGGCAGAGAGCATAACACCTATTTCTCTTGGATGACTTCAAGTTTAAAAAAGCTTCCTTATTGCATTTCTGCATAATATGAAAATTTCACTATATTATCACAACTTTTCAGATATGAAGAAGTCCCTTTTTGTTTCTGATTCTTTTAAAAATTATTTTAATGTTTAATTAATAAGAATCTATTTTTTCTCCCCCTTCCCTCCACAAACTCCTTTGAAAAGAAATACAAAACCCTTGTAACAAATAGAGATAGTTAAGTAAAATAAATTCTCCTGCAGTCCCTGTTCAGAAATATATGCCTTGTTCTGCATCTTGAACCCATGATGTTAGTATCAGGAGGTAGGTAAAATGATTTATCACCAGTCCTCTGGAATCATGGTTTGTCATTGTGTTAATTAAAGTTCTTACGACTCTAAGGTTCCTAAACTACAGTGAAATTAGAAGAAAACAATATTGGATGATCATACTGCTTTCTCCCCACAATAGAAATGAGCCATTGTTAATGATTCTTGAAGATTTTTCTTATTCAGAAGATAAAGGAAACATGATCATCTAGACTGAGGACTCTTGATATCCGTACAACCATTCAAAAGAATAATTCTTCCATACTTTTCAATTACTAGGAAATGATTGTATTTTGTATAACTTTAAAATCTGTATTAGTAAATTTATTCAAAGGTATAATTTTCCTGAAGTTTGACTCAAATTTTAGAGATTTCTTTTGGGGGGAAAGGAGAAAAAATAACTGTTAAGTATATAATAATGTAAGTATTTAGGTTCTCAAGTTACAGATACAATATTAATAAGTGTGACCTAGTGGGTCCACATATATGATTCAGATGTATGGCTAGTCTGTATACAAGACATGTGCAAAGCATTCAATTCTTATAGTTTTTAAGTTGGTTTGAGAAACAATACTATAAAACAATAGTCTTTTATCATCGCAATAAGGGGAAAGAAAAAGACTCATTTCTATTCTTTAGCACTTATTGCAGATGTGAAAGGATAGGTTAAAATAAGGGTGCTTCACCCTTGTTGAGTCACTGGCCTCTGTCATGCTGGTGAAGCCTATGGACCCCTTCTCAGAGTAATGGTTTTAAATGCATAACGGAAAGCATATAGGATTTCAAAGGGGACCAATTGTAAATAGTTTTTAAAAACAAGTTCCCAGACCTCAGGAATCCTCAGGGAAAAAAAAAAGCACTATTGGCAGTAGCAGTTTATATAAGGGTTGCCCCACCCCACTTCCACCCCATATTAAGTCCATAGTCTTTCAAAATTATGTTAGAAAGGAAAACTAGTTCATATTTTCATCACTTACTTTCAGTTCCTCAGTTTCTATGAAGCCACTATGATCAGTGTCATACTTTCTCCATGTCTGAAAACAATAATGCACAGCCATTTGAGGAAAATAATTATAATCATAATGCTTGGCATTTATATCACACTTTAAGATTTACAAAGTGCATTCTTTCATGTGCCATTTCCTTCATTCCTTAGAACAATCAACCATTGTATCATTTAGATTTAGAACTGGAAGACATCTTAGACATGCAACCCTTTCATTCTGCAGAGATTCTTCGAGGTTAAGTGACTTCCCCAAGGTCACACAATTAGGGAATATAGGAAGCAGAAATTGCCTGTACTTAGCACCCTGGCATATAGTAGGTGCTAAAATGTTTATTCATTCTTGATCTTGGTGATTTCCCCTAAAGGGGCTTTTCCTGCCTCCCAGTACCTGCATGAATTCCTCACATGACTTCAGCTGCTGACATCTAAAAAGAAGCAGGAAATTCTCTTCCGTTGGTAATACATGAGCCAACTGTAAAAGATCAGAAAGGAAGTTATTGTTGTCTTGAGAAACTTGAGAGTAACACTTTTGCTTGAGTTGCTAGAGAAATAATTTATACCTACATGGCATTTCAAGACGTGTAAACCATGCTCTCACAGCACCTTGTAAGGTAGGCAATGCAAACATCATTCCTGTTTTATAGATAAGGAAACTTGCCTGGAATACACACAGCTAAAATGATTCAGAGTCAGTGTTGCAACTCTTTTTTTAGGTTAAATATTCTCTCCAATATGCCTGACATTTTTCTTTCCAGAATTAGTCTTACTAGCCAGAAATACAAGAGATGAAGAAAAAATTAATAGCCACTTTTTTTTTTTTGGCGTGTTGCACTAGGAATTTTATTGGTATCATTTGGAATGTTTGCCCATGTCACTAGCAATTTATTTCCATACCTTTTATTTTCAGTGGTTTAAAAGTGTCCAGCCATACACACTATATGCTTTCTCCTTATTCTTTTTTTTTTTTTAAAGCAATTGGGGTTAAGTAACTTGCTCAAGGTTACACGGCTAGTCATTATTTATGTGTGGGTGCTCATTTTCTGAGGCCGGATTTCATCTCGGGTCATCCCAACTCTGAGGCCGGCACTCTTACTCACTGCTACCTAGCCACCCCTTTGGGCAATTGGGGTTAAGTAACTTGCCCAAGGTCACACGGCTAGGTTTTTGTTTGTGTGGGTTGTCTGAGGCCGGATCCGAATTCAGGTCCTTCTGACTCCAGGGCCAGCACTCTCTACTCACTGCGCCACCTAGCCACCCCTCTCCTTATTCTTTTAAATTATGATGGGTATGGGGTGGGAAGGGAGAGACAGAAAGAGAAAGAGATTAAAAGAGAGATAGAGATAGAGAGCTGGGAGAGAAGCCTTCTACCTTGGTGTATTTTATTATTAATCTGGTATACAAACCAATAGGTGCCATCAGAGATATTCTATACCCTTTGTGCCAGAAGTGTTATACTGCCAACATCATCCTCCCTCTTTCTCCCCACCCAGTACAATCTGGGCCATGTAATTTTGTTTCTGACAAATCAAGAGGCAGAGTGAGACACAAAAAAATAAGTTTCCTTCATGTGTGAAGATGAGAGTTCAAAGCCTCTACCTAAAGTTAATGAATACTTTCTTCAAGAAGAAAGTTAAGAATCATTAGACATGGCAAGCACCAAATGGCACCAGGGGAAAATTTTTATAATACTTTAATAGGTCAGAAATGACCATTTTCTAGGTCACAGTCATTTTCAAATCAGCTACCTGTGTAGCATGGAACCATTGACTTGCTAGAACAAAGTAAAAAATGTCATATTGGAAAAATGGATAAATATTAAGGAAGAAGGTATCATTTATGATTGAAGTAACTTCAACTTAACCTATTTAAACAAATTATTAAAAACAAAAATGGGAAATGGATAAAAGAACAGAATTGAAACAGAACAAAAAGGCTTAGACACTGCCTCATCTAGCAGACACTTGGTTTCTTTGTCAAGTCATGACAACAGCGGTTCATAATACAGACTCTTTTGTAAAGTCATATAGAGGACAATAGTGGAAGTCGATGAATGGTATCACTTTATGGAACAGTGAGAATTAGCAGAGGGAAAAACAAGTTTACAGAAAAGATGTTAAGAGATCCAGTTAGACTAGATTCTCCTGAAGGAGATGAAACTAGAAGGAGTACAATGAGCATACCCCAAATGGGAAGATATATAAAGATTTCTCTAATGAACTCTTTTTTTCCATTGATGATGGTGGACTCTAAAATCACAGTCTCTAACATGTTGCATGAAGAAGGAGAATTGGCACTAAAAATAAAAATGGGAAAAGTAGCCAAAATTATCCAATAAGATGTAGTGGGTATAAGTGGGTCAAGCCGGGAGTGGTAGAGACATAATTTTGAGGATGCTAAAATATTAATATTCAAGTTATTCGGAAGAGAGAATACTAAATTCTTAGGAAAAGTGATGGAGTTTATGAAAAAAAAAGAGACCAATAAAATATCAGCAACTACTAATCCATATGCCCATTTTATTTAGGATACCCAACATGCACACATTGAGGGCATCCTTGATGAAGGTATGAAAAAGAAATAGGCAGGTTTTTTCAGATGGTATTCTACAGTTCACAACAAGTTATAGTCAGATAGTTGACTGAAAGCTGTAGGCAACACGAGATGCCACTGTGCATATGGTTTATTCATTACCAAAACCAATTTTATTCAGCATAGCAAAATACTGCCTTAAACACTATCCAATAAGATGTCTCAAGAATATATAAAACTCATACAAGAAACAGCATTTTAAAAACTATCCTCTGATTATTAATATCAAATGAGGCCCCAAACAGAGAGATGTATGCTTGCCATAGTTGTGAAAAGTATCTCAGTCAGTCAGTCAAGCATTTGAGCACTTACTATATGCCAGGAACCATGCTAACTACCAGGGGTACAAAGAAAGGCAAAAACATTGTCCCTGACCTCAAGAAATTATCATTTTGATGGGGGAAAAATAAAATACAAACAACTAGAGACATAAAAATACGTACAGAGTAGATAGATGGTAAACTCAGAGGGGAAGCACTAGCGTATATTTGTTACAGAGTTAAGAGGGATTCTTAATAAATGAAAAAGAAACCTATTCTCCAAAGCTCTGTTTGCAGAGTGTCAGCAAGAATTTAGCATCTACTAGAAATCCCTTTTCTATTTGGAGTCGGGGTGAGACCTGAGTTGCATAAAACTTCTCAAATGATGTAAACAATTACTCAAAGGAGTTTATGATATATATATATATATATATATATATATATATTTCCAAGTGGATGAAAATGCCTATTATTTGCATTGATCTTCAGAAGGATGGATAACCCATAGTTCTGGTCCATCATATATCTTGGTCAGACATTGTAGACAGAAAATTAGTTGGGTGCAGAATTGAACAGAAGGAAAGTTAAGTTGGATTGTCTTTGGGAATTTGTTCGGTACTTTTAATAATCCTGAGCTTCTTCTTGAAACAAAGACTAATCTTTTTGACATCAGAATTCTTCTGGTAATATTATATGACTGCTAGTCTTTTAACAGTTTTACCCCCAAATGTCTCATTAACAAGACTTTTTTCCCTGTCTCTGGTACCTCTTTGGTCATTAGAGATGATACAATTTCATCACCTCAGTGTTTGTAAAGTTAAGTTTGAGTGTAACCTAAAGGACAATGGAGAGATGCATGGTGGTTATGAGTAGTCTATAATATATTACTAATGAATAGTGACGTAGCTGAAGCAGCATAAAATATTTCATTAGAGAGCTGTGTGATGTAAAAAGAGGTTGGCTGATGACGTAGTGAAAAGGAGGGATAACTAATAGACATTTCATTCCATTGGTATCAACACCATTTCAGGAGATCTAGAAGAAAGCACCTAGAATGGTGGATTGAAATCTCTATGTAGGACTTGGGTGAGAACATATACAAAAGGGTTGCTGGTTGGGGAAAACAAGGATGTGTTGTGATATTTACTGTGGAAAGGAGTATCCACATGGATGAAGTTACCATCTTACTCAACAAGATAAATATGATACCACTGAATATATTCTTGACCCAGTTTCTCACTATTATAGTAAGAGTTCATTAAGTTAGGAGAAAGAAAGTAGAAATGACAAAGAAATCCCAAATCCCTGAAAGACAAAATGGGTCATGGGGGGAAGGGAGGAGTATGTGGAGGTAATAAAAAAAACACACAGACAGGTTAAGTCACTAAAAACATATGTAAAAGTCAATTGAGGATGTCATCCCTGCTCCAAAGTCTTTCATGACCCCCTATTATCTCTGAAGTAAAGTTCCAAGCCCTTTACTTGACATTTAAGGCCATACACAAACTAATATTATCCTAACTTTTCAGACTTCAGTATCCTATTCAAACACTCCACAGTTCATTTAAAATGAACTACTCCTTGTGATCTGCAAACTCATTTCCCTGTGACTTTGCTTCAGTTGTTCCCTTGGTCTGAAATGTTCTCTTTCTTTTTACCTGTTGAATTCCCATCCTTTAAAAGCTGACTCAAATGCTACCTCTTTCAGGAAGCTTGCATTGATCACCATGAAGGAAGCAATATTGTTTAGTAATTCTCAAATGTGCATTACATAGCAAGTACATATTAAATCCTTGTTGATTGACTGAATGACAGACATTGAATTTTATTAATTATTTGTACTTTTCTCTTTAGTAAACTATTAAATTCCTTGAGAGCCAATGGTGAATTAAATTGATTCAACAAGTATATGCTAAGCTCCTCCTGTATGCGTGGTGCTATTAATAAGGCTCCATAACTACTATATTTTGATAGGAAGGAAAAAGTGGAAAATGATCTTGGCTCTTAAGGAGTTTTCTTTCTATGTGGGGAGATACAACATATATACATATAAGTAAATTCAGGGTAATCTGGAGAAAGAAAGGTCACCAAGAACCAGGGGGATCAGGAAAGGCTTCCTGGAGGACATGGCACCTGAATTGATTCTTAAATGGGACTAAGAATTCTAAGAGGTGGAGATGATGAAAAAGGGCATTCCAGTTATGGAGGAAAGGCTCTAATGGGAAGAGATAGAATGCTGAACATGGAGAACAACTGGTAAGTGTGCAAATTTGACTGGAATATAGTGTGAATTAAGGGAAATAATATGAAATACATCAGGAAGGTAGGCTGGAGACAGACTATGAAGGGCTTTAAATGAAGGCTAAGGTGTTTGGATTTTGCCATAGAAGTAAGAGGGGAGGTTTTTGAGTCAGGGAGGAATATGAATAGACCCTTACTTTAGGAAAATTATGATGACAGCTGTGTGGACAATGGATTGGAGGGGAGAAGACTGTTGCAATAGTTGAGGAGAGAGAAAATAAGGGCCTGAACTAATGTGATGGTCAAATGATACATCCAATATTGGTCTTGAAGGAAGAAGGAGGACTTGCCTTCCAAAGGGAAGGTAGGAAAAACAAGGCCAGAGAAGGGAGTGCAAGTACTTATCTAAGTACCTAAATGCCTAATACTAAGCTTTGGTTTTTTGGTGTGCTTATCATGTGAATTAAGATATAACTATGTTTTAAATTGGCAAAAACAATTAAAAGGAATGAAATTCAATGTTGGCAGTATTGTTGACAAATGGATACTCATTCACTTCTGGTGAAACTGCAGACTTGTAGAATCTTTTAGGAGATTAATATGGCAGTATAAAGTGAAAGTTACAAAAAATAGTCATCCCATTGTTGGTAATATACCCTGGAAATATTACAAAGAACAACCATAAAAAGCTAGTATGTTCAAACATTTTCATAGCAGCATTACACATAATTGCAAAAAGATTGGAATAACTTAAATGTCCAATAAGGAAATGGCTAAATCCATAATAATGCATAAACATAATGGAGCATTATGATGCAGTTAAGACCTTAAGTATGAAGAATACAATGAAATATGAAATGATATGAAACAAAAAAAGACCTACAATAGAATTAAGTCTTTACTAATTCCAACCATATATAAGGAAATGGATAAGAATGGACAAAGAATTCTGATGGGACCTTAGAGGAAGTGACTAATAAATTATAATGACACTTTATGCATTACTATAAATTAAATTAAATGTAACTATTTACTAAGCAAGTTCAATATTGAAGATCAGTGTTAAATTTTAATATAAATTTCATTAATTTAGAAAGTTAAAGCTATGTCCATTAAGTTGACAAAACCATTTTCTTAAAACATAGGTCTGATCCATGACTCTCCTACTTAATAAACTTCAGAAGCTCCCTGTTACCTCTAGGACCCAATCAGTTTCTGTCTGGCATTTAAACCTCTTCACAATGTGGGCCTTTCGTACCTTTGCAGTGTCCTTCCACTTCACTCCCTGCCACACATACTTTGATCTAGCTACATTGGTCTACTTGCTATTTCTTGCACATGTCCTTGTTGTTCTCCATGCCTAGAATACTCTCCCTCCTCCCCTCTACCTCTGATTTCCTTCCAGACTCAGTTCAAATCCCACCTTCTATGGAAGAGATTTCCTAGTACCCCCATCCCCTAGTAACTTCTCCTCTGAGATTACTTTTATTCTATACTGCATTTATACTATACGTACTTAGTTATTTGTATGTGGGGTCGGTTCTTGCCTTTCTTTGTATCTCCAGTGCTTAGCAGAGTGCTATGTGGCAAAGTGGATAGACTGTTGGACTTGGAGTCAGGAAGATGTGAGTTCAAAAGGTACAGCAGAAACTTACTGCATTGTTCTGAAATTGTCCCTCATTAACTAAATAGCTGTGCTACCCTGGGCAAGTTGTTTAAAAATCTCTGTGCCTCAGTTCCTCTTCTGTAAAACGGGCATAAAAATAGTACCTATTTCATAGGGATGGCGTGAGGGTTAAGTGAGAAAACAAAGCTTTTTGTAAAAGTTAAGTGTTATATTGATGCTAGCTATTGTTGTTATAGTAAGTGCTTAATAAATGCTTGTTGACTCACTGACTGGCTTTAATTTATCTTCTCAAATAACTGAGGAATTTCTCAGATTGGAAGAATTCTGTCCTTTGTTGAGTGTGTGAGCATAGAGTTAGAGGGAAGGTCTAAGTAATTCTTATTGTTTAAACCTATTTCCCACAGTGTCACCATTGATTTCCTAGGCTAATTTTCCTTTTGTCTGCATTATGACTTTAGTACTTAATTTCTGGAAAGAACAAAAATAAAGATGTCACTATATCTTAAAGCCAGTAATTCAGAAAAAGCAAGGTACATTTTATGTGTGCACACGTAATATGTGTGTGGATGATGGTGGTGGGTTGATTGGGAGAATGGTTGAATAATAGGATCCTCAATGAGGAGGATGTGGACCATTGAATGAAGTGTTGGAGAGCTCTCTTAGGACAGGGAGATGTTATATACTAATGGTATCCACACAAAACAACTATAGGAGTCATTTTCTAATAAAGAATTATATAGAAAATTATTTTAAGACTTGTATAGTCACAAATTTATTATGCCATTGCTGAATTACTTAAATACCAACTTGGAAAGATGCAGTTTGGGCTTTTTCCCACTTTGAAAAATAATTCCAAAAATGTGCCTTATAGATACAATATTCAAGTTACAGAGTTCTGGGAATGGTAACGTAGAGTTTGCCATTCACCTCTTAAAAACAGCTTCTATGTGAGATAGACCCAGAACTTCACTGATTGGAAGTTCTTTAAATAAAAGATTTCATTTTTGCATGGCATTGTATAATTTCTAAAGTACAAGTACTTTTATATTTATTTACTTTTATTAGAGAGTAATTTTACATACATGTATATATGTGTATATATGTATATGTTTGTATATATCTATCTGTATCCATCTGTCTGTCTATCTATCTATCTATCTATCTATCTATCTATCTATCTATCTATCTACCTATTTGTGTCTAATGGCAGCCATCTCTAGAATAGGGGAGGGGAAGAAAAAAAAGAAATATGCAAGATAATTTTGTTGTATATCTGAAAGGAATTCCATATATACATAGTAGATTTGAAGTTTCATGTACAATCATCTTTTTATTGTACTGTTATAGAAATACTTATTTTATTTCATAAATTAAAAATAAAATTAAAAAATACTTTTACATCTGTGGCCTCTGTATTTTATTAATACAGTTCTTGTTCTTATGATTTCTTTAATTACTATAACTTGTGGTGAGTTAATGCAGAAACACATTTGCTGACTATTGCAGCCTCATGGGCACAGAACTTGACTCAAATATCTTTCATATTAATTTTTTCTAACCTGTACTGCAAATATACTTGGATGTATTGAATTACTGATTTTAAACTGGTAGTGTGAGATAGAAAGTACTAACAAGGCCAAATTAGTTTTTGATCATTAAATAAAAGTACTCTAATTTTACATAAAACAACTCATTTCAGTTTCAGAGTGGCAGTATAGAGTGCTGCTAGACTTGTAGTCAGTAAGACCTCTGACATTTATTAGCTGACTAACATCAGGTAAGTCTGATTCCCTAGGACTTATCTATGAAGATATAGCTGTCATCTGGCTTCAAGTGGTGGACTGAATTTCCACACTACTGAGCTCACAGATCCTTGACCTAAGCTTACTCCATTTCATACCATAATTTGACCTACCAATGAAAAGAGACTGTCACTGATTTTCATCTTTAAAGGAGCCAGATTTCAGATAACCCAATACATGATCTAAGGAACAAGCCTGGTCAATCTAGTCCCTGTTGGGGCACACTTTTTTCCTGCTATACTGGCCTATTTTGCTATTCTCCATATGTGACATTCTTTCTCAAATGACTTTCACAAACCATTTCCTCTCTCTGGAATGTTCTCCCTCCTCACCTCTGTCTAATTCCTCTATTCAAAGCTCAGCTGAGGTGCCACCTTCTATCTGAGGCCCATCCTGATCCCCTTACTTGTTAAGGCTCCTTCTTAAAATTATGTGGTATTTACTTTATATGTATTTTGTATTTATTATGCATGGGCCATTTCTTTCAGTAGAGTACAAACTCCTTAACAAGCTGTTTTCATTTTTGTCTTTATATTCTGGGTGCCTAGTAAATAGTAGGTGCTTAGTAAATGTTTAACTGAACTGACTTGACAGGTGGCCATCCACTCTCTGCTTAAGCACTTCCAGGGACAGACAAATCTCTTTTTCCCAAGGCTTTCCATTTCATTTTTAGACAGAGCTGTTAGAAAATCATTCCTTATATGAATCCCAGATCTGTTTTCCTATACTTTGCCATTGACTCTGCAGTAATTGTGCCTTTTGGAGCTTCAGAGAATGTCAACTCCCTCATCCAGATGATAGCTCTTCAAACATTTGAAGGCAGCTTTGTGTCCCACTTAGTAAGCTTTTTTATGTATCTCCACTCCTCTTTTTGTAGTTCCCCAAATGCTTTCTCTTAAACTTTTTTGATCATGTGCCCTAAATTTTTTTTTGTGCCTGTAGCTTATATATATATATACATATATATGTGTGTGTGTAAGTATATATGTATATGTACATATGTAACAACATATATATATGTATATCTATGCATATATAATGTATATATACTCCTGTGTTAATCATTTTGTATATTATAAAACACAAAAATAGAAAAGAAAAAGTATGAGGGTAGCTAGGTGGTGCACCAGCCCTGGAGTCAGGAGGGCCTGAGTTCAAATTAGGCCTTAGACACTTAACACAAAAAAACTAGCCATGTGACGTTGGGCAAGTCACAATCCTAAATTGCCCTCCAAAAAGCAAAAAAAAAAGAAAAAAGTATGAGATAAATATGAAATGATATTTAATTATAGAGTCAATAGGAGTCACTGGAGTTTATTAGGTAGGGGAGAGGTGATGTGCTTAGACCTGTGCTTTAGGAAAACCACTTTGGAAGCTGAGTAAAGAGTATAATGTAATGGAGAGAAACTTGAGGGAGGGAGACCAATTAGTAGGGTATTGCAGTATTCCAGAGTGAGAAGTGGTGAAGCCATAATTAGTGTGGTAGCTGTATAGGACATATAGAAGAAATATTGAAATAAGCTTTGGCAAATGATTGGATATGTGGAATGAGAGAAAGTGAAGAGTCTGGAATAATGCTAAAGTTAAGAACGCAGTTGACTAAAAGAATGTTGATATTTTACAGATATAGGGAATTTCAGAAAAGGAGTAGGTTTGGGGACAAAAGTAACAAGTCCTATTTTGGACAAGCTGAATTTATTTGTGTATGGAACAACCTAGTTAAAGTGTCTAATAGTTTGTGAGGTTGGACTAGAGCTCAAGACAAAGATTAAGGATACATATGTAGATTTGGGAATTATTTGTACAGGGATAATAATTAAACCCATGAGAGCTAATTGTCATTAAGTGAGAAAGTATAAAGAAAAAGGCCAAAGAAACCTTTGGGAAACCCACAGTTACATGGCATGATGTGGAAGATGATCCAGAAAGAAGAGTGAGAAGGGGATGATCAGATATGTAGGAGAACTAAGTGTGTCATGATAACTGAGAGGAGAGATCATTTAGGTGGTCAATACTATCAAATGCTACAGAGAGGTCAAGAAGGATGAAGAGGGAGAAAAGACAATCAGTTTTGGAAATTAATAACTTATTAGTAATTTTGAAGAAAACAGCTTCAGTTAAATGAGGAGTCAAGACTAAAGAGAAAGTTGAGAACCTGGAAGACTAGAGAGACAGGGATGCCCTCTGTTAGAAAGAGGGAAGTTTAGAAGAGGAGTAAAATTTAGGGCAAAGATGATATAATCTGATATTAGAATACAATATATCCATGACTGCTCATCCTATGCTACTCACTCTTTCCCACCAAAAAAGCAAAATGTTTATGGGGTATATGCATGTGTACATGCGTTTGTGTATGTGTGTGTTTTGGGAGAGCTTACTCACTGGCCATTTCTTTAAGCAAATAGCCTGATACTATGGTGATCTGGTAGACATGGAAAGTGGATGCTGTGGGTCATGGGTGGTTGAAATTTGCATGAGCGGCTACTGCAGGTGCCAAGTTAGATTAGGATACAATTACCCTAAAAAACCTATGCCCAATATAGCCACAAAAGAAAGGCAAAGTGGATGAGAATTGAAAGGGGTCATATAACTATGTTGGAGACAAATTCATGTTTGATAAAGGGGGAGAAGGTGGAATGTGACCTGTCTTTCTACCCTTTGACTGGTTAATAGCATACTACTTGGGGTCAAGCCATGGTCCTCCAGGGGCTGCAGTATCCACTTTAGACCTTACTAGAAAAGGAGATGCCTAAAAAAGGTGATGGCAACAAAATTAGTGGAACTAGGATAAGAAGGTTGACTGAGGAAAAAAATGAGCTAATTATTTCTCATAAGGATATGATATCCAAGATATTTAGGCAAATAATAGAAACGAGAACAAAAGTAATGTATCTGTAGGCAGATGTTGAAATAATATGAACAAATAGGAAAAAAACATTGCTTTTTATTGGGGCAGCTAGGTGGCACAGTAAATAGAGAGCTGACTCTTGACTCAAGAGGACCTGAGTTCAAATCTGACCCCAGACACTTGACACACTTACTAGCTATGTGACCTTAAACAAGTCACTTAACCTCAATTGCTTTACCTTCCCCCCTCTAAAAAAAAGAAAAATTACTAATGACCATATGACTAACTGCTCCAAATGACTAACAATAAGAGAAATAAAAATCCAAATAACTCTGAGGTATCATATCATACCCAGCAAATTGACAAAGATGACAAAGGTGAGCATATTTGATATTTGGGGAGTTATGGGAGGATAGATACACTGGATGGTGAGACTGTAAATTGGTCCAACCATTCTGGAAAGCAATCTGAAATTATGTCTAAACTCCTTAATGCAGAGATCCCAATGCTAGGCACATACCCCGAGGAGGTCACCATAAAAAGAAAAGTTCCATATATACCAGAATATTTATAGCAAAACTCTCTGTGTTAGTCCAGAACAGAAACAAAGCAGATGCCTATAAATTATGGAATGAATAAACAAATTTTAGTACATGAATATAATTAAATATTACCGAACTCTAAGAAACAATTTAAACGAATACAGAAAAGTGTGGGAAGATACGTTAATTGATGCTAAGTAAACAAAACCAGGAAAACACCATACATGACAATTCCAATAATGTGAATGGGAAGAACAACCCCCCAAATTGAAGTGGAATGCTATGAAATCATAATGGTCAAGTTTGGCCCCCCAAAATGTGAGAAAACACCTTTTCCTCTTCTTTGCAGAGATGGTAGACTCTAGGTATGGGCGCTCCAGGTACTGGCAGACTTTTAATGTGTTGGTTAATTTTGCTAAACTTTTTCCCCCCTCCTTTTTATTCTTTGGTATAAGGGATGTCTCTTGAACGGTGAAAAGGAAATATGTTGATGTAGTAATAATAAATAATAATATATAGTTATTTAAAATTTGTTAATAAAAATAATAATAATAAACTCACGTAGCATAGAAATACCTCAATTGGCTCAAATGGATCAGAAATTGTTATATTTTGTCCCCTCTCAGTGAAAATAGTAGGACAAATATGTTTTTTTGTACATGCCATTTATTCAATAACAACAATAAGGATCGCATAATAATAATAATAATAATAATAATAATAATGACATTTATGTATCACTTTAAAGTTTGTAAAGCATTGTTCATACATTGTCTCATTTGAGTCTTAGGACAACCCTGTAAGGCAGGTAGGGTGGATTTTATTTTTCCCCATTTTGTAGATGAGGATACAGAGGCTCAGCACGGTTAAGTGACTTGCTTGATCACATGCAGGGTCATACAACTAGTTAAATGTCAGAGGCAGGATTTGAATTCAGATCTTCTTGACTCCAAGTTCATCATATTACTTATGATACCACACTCATTCAATTCACTAGACCAAACTGCCAAGTCTCTTTTGGCCTTTTCTTTTTGGTCTTTGTTCTTTTTGAAATGTGTATGTTACATGTATAAGGCAGCAGCATATAGCAAATCAGTATTGCCATATAATCATGAAAATTGAATCTTTGAAAAATCAAAAGAAAACTCACATTTACTTAATATCATATTGGTTGAACTAGATGACATTTAAGCTCTCTTCCAGATTTGACATTCTAAGAATGTTTAAGAAAGTATATAGGATATAACTATGATGACCCGAGAAAATCATTAAGTTCCTTTCAAGTTCATTGTACAAGAATGAGAATAAATCAGTATTTATGTAATATTTGAAGGTTTTTAAAGAGCTTTAGATGTGCTATTTCATAAATGATCATTGTGATTTTAATAATAATCTTCTTATCTCTTATCTATATGTATGAAAAGCATACTTGCACTTAACAGATTTTTATAATTATATTAATATTATCATCCCCATTTTAGAAACTGAGGCCAGTCAGACCCTTCTTCCTTAGGACCCTTAGCTCCCTCATCTTTGAAGTACAGGAATGACTTTACCTCCAGTGGGGGTGGAGTTGTTAAAACTTTTTGGATTAGGATTCAACTATCACTTTTTTGAGTTCCCTGACAAAAGGTCTCTGAGCACATAATCAACTTCTTCCTTTATGTATTCTGGTAAAGGTTCTGTTCCATTGGTATTGAAGGGTGGAGCCACATGGTTCTTCTCTCTTCTTCTTAAATCATGTCTAGAGGACATTGAGCAGTTTAGAGGCCTTGGAGCCTCCAAGAAGAGAGTATAGAATTTCATAACTGCTCTTGGGTTATGGGACCTTAGATATGGAGTTGAAAGGGATTTTAGAGGTCATTTCATCCAGCCCTATCATTCAGCAGATAAAGAGACTGAGGCCTGGAGAAGTTAAGTGATTTGTTAAAGGTCACACAGGTAGTTAAGTGGCAAAGCCAGAATCTTTGTCCAGTCCCTCTGATTCCAAATTAGGAGATCTTTCCTAGACTGACCATTCTACTTCTTTGGAAGCTTTTTGTCCTTCATGACTTCTCAGACACTTGCATTTTGACTTTTGACTTCATCACTTAGCTAGTACTGCTCTTTCCAATATGACTTAGTCATTGTCAAATCTGATGGGCTAATCCTTTTTTATTCTGTGGTATTTGATGTTGTTGAATGACTCCTCTTCTTCAACCTTTCTCTTATTACATTAATTACATTACTTCTTGTTCTTCTCCTACCCTTTGAACCAATCTTTAGTCTCTTTTGTTTGGTCTTTGTCTCCATCTTTGTCTCTATCCCTATGGGTGGGTGTACCCAAGGAGATTGTGTTGGATCCTCTTCTTGCTATACATTTTCTTCTGAATAATTTCAACTGCTCCTATGGATTCAACTATCACTTCTATACATCCTTTCTTCTGAACTCCATTTCCACATCTCCAAGTGCCTATTGGAGATCTCTACCTGAATGTTGCATAGGCATCTCAAACTAAAATTGTTCAGAACAAAACACAAACCTTTTCCTCACTGGTGAGTTTTTCCTTTAGCTTCCATTTTGTTGAGGAGCACAAGTCAGACTTCATTCTTCTCCTGGACTTATTCCTTACTTCTGAATTTTAAAAACCATGCTTCTGCTACAATCTTATCATAGAAATTCTCCAGCACCTGGGATCTCTTCTTCCTGAAATGATCTCTGTGACCTTTTCAACCTAAAATATCCTTCTGCAAAACCTGCCTCCCTTTGGTAAGTCCCTCTTGGGTCTCCAGACCCTATTATTCACTTCCAGACTTCAAAACCATGCCCCATTCTAGGATCCCTCATCCTCTTGCCTTTCAACTCCCATTTATACGTTGTCTTCCCCCATTAGAATGTCAGTAACTTGAGCAAAGGAATTGCCTTACTTTTTATTTTAATTGGCATTCTCATTGCTTAGAACAGTGTCCTTCACATATTAAGCACTTAATAAATGTTTCCTTCCTTCCTTCCTTTCTTCCTTCCTTCCTTCCTTCCTTCCTTCCTTCCTTCCTTCCTTCCTTCCTTCCTTCCCTCCTTCCATTATGTTTTCCCCAATACCCTCTATTTTCTTAATTTTCCCACTTCTGCCAAGGGCAACATCATCCTCCCAGTAATCCTCGAACTCTTCCTTTTCTCTGCCCTCTCACATCCAAACAATTGCCAAGTTTTGTTGATTCCACCTCCAAAATATATCTTGTCCCCTCACAAAACACTCACAAAACTATTCTCCCTTATATTTAGTCACATAACTATCATCCCAGCTCAGGCCAACTCTCAGTTGGGCTATTATGATAGTGGAAAAGAGTAGGGAATAAGCATTTATTAAGCACCCACTATGGGTCAGGTGCTATGCTAAATGCTTTACAAATATTATCTTATTTGATCTTCACAATAACACTGGGGAGTAGGTGCCATTATTATTCTCATTTTACTGTTGAGGAAACTTAAGGCAGACAGAAGTTAAGTGACTTGCTCAAGGTCACATAGCTAGTAAGTATCTGAGGCTGGATTTTAACTCAGGTCTTCCTGACAAGGTCTAGCACTCTATCCTATCTACCCAATTGGTCTCCCTGCCCCCATTCTTTCAATTTTCTAACCCATGTTCCACAGAGCTACCAAAAATCACATCCCAAAACTTAGATTTGACCATATTGCCATCTGCTCAAAAATTCTAGTGGCTTTCATTTGCCTCCAGAATAAAATCCAAACTCAGTTATTTGGCATTAAAAAAAAATCTCTTCAGAGTCTTGGCTTCAGGTGACATTCCTAGGTGAACTGACTGTACATTGCTTTCCCTAATACACTCTATGTTCTAGCCAAATTGACCTGCTTGCTGTTGTTATTTCTATACAGCATTCCCTCTCCCTTCCCTGGGCTTTTAAAATAGGCTGCCCCTATTCCTGGGATATATTATTTTCTCTCCACTTAATGGTATCCTTGACTTTTTTCAAATCTCAGTTCAAATGCCATCTTTTACAGTAAGCCTACGCATCCAGTTGCTAGTTCAATTCTGCCAGAAATTGCTTTGTAGATAATTCATATCTATTTAGTATTTTGTCCTCCATACCCAGAATCTATCACAGTTTCTGCTATATACTAGGTACTTGATACATGCTTGTTTAAATAAATTAAAAGATGGTGCAGGGAGGGAAAAAAGAAAAAGAATTAAAAAAAGAAAGTTACATGATAACTTTATTGTCTATTTAAAAGGAATAGCAAGTTGTGTATAAGAAAGAGAATTGCAGTTTCATGTGCAATCATATTTTTAAAAATTATACTGTGTTATGGAAATGCTTCTGTTGTTTCATAAACTAAAAATATAAAACTGGAAAGGAAAGACGGTGGGCCATTTGTCAACATGGAAGTTGTAGGATTGGAGTTGGGTCCTAGATTCCTCTACAAGCCTAGGAAAGGATGTGCTGAGTTGCCTGTATTCAAGTTATATACACACACATACACATATATCTATATTTATATCTGTATCTATCTATATAGGTGGCACAGTAGATAGCTTGCTGGGCCGAGAGCCAGGAAGACTCCTCTTTCTGAGTTCAAATCTGACCTCAGACACATACTAGCTGTGTGACCCTGGTCAAGTCATTTAACCTCATTTACCATAGTTTCCTCATCTGTAAAATGAGCTGGAGAAGTAAATGGCAAACCACTGCCAAGAAAACCCCCAGAATGGGCTCATGAAGAGTTGGGCATGACTGAAATGACTGAACAACAACAACAACAACAACAACAACAACAACAACAACAACAAGATGTACCTGTATCAGGAGGAAAACATGACCCTGTTCTCAGGAATTGATATTAGGTTCCCACATATTGCCTAAGAGCACAAGTTAAAAGCTTGCAGAACTGATACCCTCTTAGGAAAAACTCTGTGCTTGAATGTGAATGCCATAGATGAAATTTCTATTACTTTGCTGCTAAATCATTTAGTCCTCATTTTAAATTATTTTAATCAGTCTTCTCTGTAGAAGAGCTATTAGTCAGAATATATTTAGAACATTTTTGACTATCATGGTATTTGTTAAATTATCACAGAGGTTTGGCGTGCACGTTTTGCATTCGTTTTCTGAACCTCAATGTTTCCTGGCTGCCTTTGAGGGAGTCTATCCAATTTATCCACGTATTTAACTTTTAAAAAAACTATTTAAGTTTGTGTTAAAACATTTGTGTAGGTTGTGTCCTCGCTGATCACATTTCTAGGCAGTGTGTTTTCTGTCCTCCATGCCTGGAACATGCTCCTTCCTTTCCTCTGCCCCTTAGATTTCCTAGAGTCCTACAAAGTTTAGCTCAAATGCTAACTCCTACTTATATAAGGCCTTTTTTGGTGCTGGTCCTTCCCTCCTGAAATGATCTTGTATTTACTTTTCATATACTCATTATTTGTGTGTGTTGTCTCTATTAATAGAATGTAATCTTGAAGGGAGGATCTATTTTGTCTTTATATCCCCAAAGCTTAGCACAGAGCCCGACAATTAGTAGGTGCTTAATAAATGCTTGTTAATTTATGTAAATATGTCAGTTATAGATCTAGGGGAGGAAAGGGCCTCAGAACCCATCTAGTCTAACAATCTTGCTTTAACAGTAAAGAAACCATGGAAGTAAAATGGCTTGCCCAAGGTTGTATTGTGGAGCAGCTAGGTGGCGCTATAGTACACCGAATGCCCAGCCTGAAGTGAGGAAGATTCCTTTTCTTGAGTTCAAATCTAACCTCAAACACTTAGTAGCTGTGTGACCCTGGGCAAGTCACTTAATCATATTTGCCTCGGTTTCTTCTTCTGTAAAATGAACTGGAGAAGGAAATGTCAAACCATTCCAGTATATTTGCCAAGAAAACCCAAATAGCATCACAAAGAGCTGAACAAGACTAATAATTAATGAAGTCTGAAGGTTGCATAGATAGTAAGCCTCAGAGGTAGAATTCACACCAAAACCATACAACTACAGAGCCAGTACTTTGCCCAGTGGGCAACACTGCCTCCTCTCCTTCGACAGAATTTTGCCAGTTTTGAATGACAAGATTCAATTCTAGCATGAATGACTCAGCCCTTCCCACTTCTAATGCAACCAGAATGATGATTATTTAGTTTACTTTGACTTCTGGATGAGCACTTAAATACCAGTTCAAAATGAAAATTAAATATCATCAGATTTAACTTCCGCATCTCTATTGAAATATCAAAGTAATGCTATACTGAACATAATTAGATAGGTTATCATGATTTAGGGGAAAACATGGGGATCATTATAAGATCAAGCTTCTCTGTTTCCCCTTGCTTCCCGGGGTGGGAGCTAGGGAGGAGGGTGTCTACTGGATTCTATTTGATTTTTGAATATGTGAGCTCTCTCTCTTTTTTCTCTCACTTTCTCTCTCATTTTTCCTCCCTTTCTCTATAATATATACTTTTTATTTATTTGTGCTCCTTCTAAGTTTGACTCACATCATATTTAATTTTTGTTGTTTTTTGCTTTTTTGGAAGGGGGAAGGCAGGCAATTTGGGTTAAATGACTTGCCCAACGTTACACGGTAGTTTTGTGTTAGGTGTCTGAGGCCGGATTTGAACTCAGCTCCTCCTGACTCCAGGGCCAGTGCTCTATTCACTATGCCACCTAGCTGCTCCCTTTTTGTTTTTGTTTTCTGCTTCTCACATCGTATTTCAGGTTGAATAAGGTAAAAGCTCATCTCTAAACTCTCAAACTCTTCACTAAAACTTTTCTATGGCACTTGAAGTCGTCCTTACTCTGTCACTCTTTTCTTTTCCTTCATCTCTATATTTGATCTATGCCCAAACTTGCAATTCCTCCTTCTTAATATCTCTATTTTTTTCCTCATCTCTACTCTAACTCTATCCTCACCCAGGTCTTCATCACCTCTTCCCTAGACTACTGCAAATCCTCTAATTATTCTCTCTGACTCTGGTCTCTTGTCTTCCAAACTATATTGCACACTCTATAAGACTAATTTAAAAAATTATACCTGCACAAGATTATAGTGGGAAAAAATACTACCAAGAGTCAGGAAACCTGGGTTTTAGCAGTTGCTTCCAGTATTCAGCTCTGTGACCTTGGGTAAGTAATTTAACCTCCTTTTGTTTTAATTTCCTCATCTGTAAAATGAAGGGATTGGGGTAGGATATTCTTTAAAGGTCTCTTTCAGGTCTGAAATTCTACAATTCTATGATATAGTATGATTCTTTTGATTACAAGCCCTGAACGACTTAATTTCTGCAGAATAAACGCTAAACTCTCCATCTTGACATTTAAGACTCTCTAAAATTTTACCTCACCTTTTCTTTTCAACCTTGTAATTTCTTACAATTTCCTAACCCATGGCCTCTATTAGAGTTTTGCAAGCCTCATCACTATTCTTCCAACATTATATAGAGGGCTGGGCCTGGAGTCAGGAAGACTTGAGTTCAAATTTGGCCTCAGACACTAGCTATGTGACCCTGGGCAATTCAGTCTCTGTTTGCCTCATTCTCTTCAACTGTAAAATAGGGATTATAGCATTTACTCTGCAGGGTTGTAGGATCAAATGAGAAAAATATTTGTAAAGCATTTGACTCAGAGACTGACACACAATAGGCATTATATGAATGCTCATTCTCTTCCCTTTATTCTCCCTTTCCATATATTTTAGCAGGGTTGGCATGCACTTTTCTCTTTCCTTATCCTCTTCTATCTATTCAAATACTGGCTTCAAAGCTCAGATCAAATCTCTCTTTCATAAAGCACCTTATTATATTTAAAAGAGCATTAATAAAATAAATTACTGATATATTAAAACCGTGGTATGACAAAGTTTCATCAATAAGGGAGGTTTTAAAACAAACAATTTCCTGTAGAATGGAATAAAAAGTAAATACCATATTAAGAGTCAGGAAACCTGAAATCTTATATTTAAAATGGTATTAATTTCAAAGCCCTGAATTGGCCAAAACTTGCCTACATTAATAATAATAATTTTTGTTGTATTTTAAGTCACATCAGACTCTCTGCGGCCCCATGTGGGATTTTCTTGGCAAGGATACTGGAGTGGTTTGCCATTTCCCTCTCCTGTTCATTTTAGCTAGAATTGAACTCAGGTCCTTCTGACTTCGGGATTTGCGCTCTATTTACTGCATAACCTAGGTGCCCTAATAATATCTAACATTAATACACATGTGTTATCTCCTTTGATCCTTTTAATAACTCTGAGAGGTAGGTTCTATTATCACCCCCATTTTCTAGATAAGAACACTGAGACTGAGAAAAGCTAGGTGACTTGTTTAGTTGTCATACAGCTATCTGAGGCAAGACTTTTGACTCCAAGTTCAGCACTCAATCCACCTCCATGTCCAGCTGCCGAAGACATTAACTTCCGCCATTTCTCTGCTTTCTGTTCCCTTTCTGTAGATATGAAAACTTTCTCTTTGCTCTTTCTCTAGTTACTGAATGGCTCATTCTCTAGTTACTACACCTTCTTCCATCCAATGCCTGACACACCTGCCAAGTAACTCTTGCCATTCATTCAACATAAACCCTGTACCATTCTGTGAACAAGCTAAATGTTAGGGAGCATGACCAATATATCAGATTAAACATTTGAAACCTTGCCTCCACGCAGGCCTATCTAGCTTATAATTTTACATACACATACACACACACTATACATATATATGATAATACAGGAAATACATATTGTATATGTATATGTGTACACACACACACACACACACACACACATATATACATATGTGAAATCTACGGGAATCAAGAAAACTATTTTTACATATTCTGTTCAATTTAGTGTCACTGACTAAGTTAAATGATAGAAATAATAGCTCAGAACCCTGGAATTCTTCAGGATGGAATATATTAAGTGTAACATGACAGGCTTTCTTCCTCTTTTAGAATTATAAAGTATGTCAAACTCTGAAATAGCCACATCTATAGTTTTCCTAATTTCAGGATTTCCAGCTAATTTTGAATGATTCAATTTTACCCATCTCATTTATGTTCATTTTAAAGTAATTTTCTTATCTGAGATCATTTCATTTCCAGATTAGTTGGCCTCGATGTCAATGTAAGTCCCATTACTATTAATTTATCTCTTCATCTAGTAATGAGTTACACGTGGGCATAAAGAGAAGCATATGCCCTAGGGAAAAATTTAATTACAGTGATGATAATAATAGTATTCTGTACCTACATTCTATTTATGGTGATTTCCTTTTTTTTTTTTCAAAGTGTATTTCATATATGATTAATCTCTCTAAAGCTATTTCAACCTACTGAGTCAAAGGTGTGACCTTATTCTTCTTTTTAAGTATTCTTCAGAGCCAGGATATTTTACAGTCTAATAAATATGTGAACTTAAGCTTAAAAAATAAGAAAAATGTATCTATGCTTGTGTTTCACAGGAATCTTTTAAAGTCTGTCCCTTGGATGAGAAGTCATGCCCTGGATTTCTTTAAGAGCCATGAAAGAGACAAGAAAAATAGGATAACAATCTAGCAAAGAAGAGATGAAATAAAAACCTGCTGCCTAAATCTAAGAAGTGAAAGGGGGTTTCAAAGTCTTGTTCTCATATACTGTCAAAAGAAAGTCACACTCAATAAGAAAAGTCCTTGTCAGAAGGTAATATTTGCTGCTTACAATTTTCATTTTTTAGAGATTCTATAGAAACTGTTACCACTTGAAATCATAAAAAATTCAGATAGTTGACAAAAGGTACCTCTTTCCTTCCTGGAGTCAGGTCAACTGTCTGAATTCTAGAAGCCGGGGCATAGCCCTCCATGATGACATTGTTACAGACAATGTAAAAGAAGGTTTTCTCTTTATAGCAGGGAAAGGTCTGTCATATTTAATACCAGCAAGAAAGAATTGAAACCTATACATGACTCCTCATTGTGGATGAAGGAGTAATATAAGGCAGCATGGTTTAATGGGAAGATCACTGAACTAAGCGGGTCAAGAGACTTGGGTCATAGCACAAGATCTACAGACTGGTTATTTGAAATTGGACAATATACTAAGCCTATCTGACTCACTCTTTCTTCATTTCTAAAGTGAAAGAGTTGAACTAAGGAAACTCTATAGTCTCCTTCCAATTCTCTGATTCCAAGTTTGTTTTTTTCCAGTAGATATTTTATTTTAAAGGTAAAGTTAATCACTCAGTGTAGTGTATTGGTGTGGGGGAGGATTACCATACACCATATTTGACAGTCTTGACTACCTAATGAAACACATTTGTTATAACTATCTTCCAGAGAAACGCATAGATAAACAAATTGGCTTACCTCTACCATTCCTATTTTTCCATCATCATTCTGCCCATATTGATCCACAAAACTTTTCATTTCAGGTGACAAATCCTAAAAATGGTCAAAAGGATAAGTTATTCATTAGAATTCACAACTACTTTATTTATGTATTAATGTTTGTGATGTGTCACAAAAATATCTAAAACCGACAGTATTTAGTATATGCTTTATTAAGTATGCTATCAGAAGTGGAAAACATTGGGCTGATGTAGAATTGTTACAGATTTCAAAGGTAACATGGGAAGGCAGTGTGGTACGATTGGGAAAAGACTGATCTTGGAGTCAGGAATACTTGGGCCCAAGTCCTGACACATACTGGCTATCATATATCAAAAGTAATTCAAAAGTATAATTTGGTAAATTCACTTAACCTCAAGGGGGGAGGCAACTTCCTCAACTACTAAGTTAGAGATAAGTTGGATGGTATAAGGACTTCCCCACACTGATAAAATCACAAGTTCAAATAAGCAAACAGAAAAGGTTACAGTGATGATTGCCAGTTTCAAATATGTTTCTCAGGTTTTTCTATCATTATTAGTTTTGAGAATTTAGAAGTATTAATTTCAATACTAGCTGATATTTTATATAGTACTTTAAGTTTTACAGAGTGCTTTTCACATACTATCTTCATTTGATCACAACAACCCAACTTCAAATACAATTACACCTTTTTACAGGCATGGAATCTGACTTGAGTGACTTGTTCATGGTTACACAACCAATAATTGACAGAGATGGCTTCCACTGACTTCAAGTCCAACATTCTTTCCACCACTACACTACCTATTCTAAGCTATTCAGCACATTTAAATAGAAAATATATATTGGTAATGTGCTTGGAAGCAATGCATATCCAGAATTAGATTTGAAACCAGTTCTGAATCCTGACTCTACTATTTGTTACTTGTGTAACCCTGGGTAACTCACTTAATCTCTTTGAACCTTAATCTTTTTTAGCCCTAAAATTAAAGGTTTGGACGAAATGATGTTTAAGATCTCTTCTGGGTTTAATTTCTATGATATTTATATTACTTGCTCTTCTATGAATACATCTGCCTTTAACTCCACTATGTAATCTTGTCAGTTTATTTATCAGACATAAAGGTATTAATTTATTTAAAATGTTGATATCATTATTTTTTTTAAACTTGGGAGAAATTAGAAGTTATAAAATTAAAGAAAATCCCTCTTTGAAAGAAAGTTAGGAATGTTTGTAACAAGAAGGAAGTCATAAAGGTAGATTACTTATTTTTACATAAGAGGACTGTGTGCCTGAACCAAAAATACTTAACTGCTAAGCTCATCTGAGACAGACCACAGCTGAGATCTGGGGCAACTTTTTTCAACTTGCTGATAACATTTAGCTCCCAGAGCTTTGCCTAGCAACATCAACTTCAAGAAATATTATCCAATGTTCATTTGTTTTCAATTTTTCTCGCTACAAAATTCCCTATTTTATGTAAGTTAATAAATATGAGCATAGAGCAGGGTTGAATTTGGAGTCAGAAGCCCTAAGTTTAAGTCTTGATTCTGTCACTTCCTCCATATGTGATCTTGGGCAAATGACCTGAACCTCGGTTTCCTTATCTGTAAAATTAGGGGAGTTTGAGTTCCTGATCTCTAAAGTCTCTTGGAGCTCTAAATTTAAATCTGTAATCCTATCAGTTGGTTGAGGAATAATAAAACAAATTTGTTTGGTCATGCTTTGTTTCGGTCTTTCCATCTGCACCGTAAGTTGTGTTAGCTCTCCAGTGCTAAGATTGCACACAGTCTTCTTATATTCTGAATAAAGGCTAGAAACTAAGAAGCTGACTTTGTAAATATTGTTCTCTAACATGGCCTATTTATGTGGTTAACTAGGGCCAAATAAACCTTATTTCCCTAATTGAAGCCCATTTTAAATAGGCCACCATGTACTAATACCTTACTCTGTGGCCTTGGGAAAATCAATTAGGCCTTAGTTTTTTGATAAATGAGATAAATGTGGCATGACTTACCTTTTACCCAGATTGATGGGGAAATCAATAAGTTAATATAATTTTAAAAGTTCTATATTGAGGCTAATTATTATTATTGAGTTGGTAGTATCACAATGTCAATTTTGATTCAGTGCATACTTTTTTTCAGTAGAAGTGAGGTAACAAAGCAATTTGAAACCAAATGTATTATTTCAGCTTTATAAACTACTAATAAGAAACAATTTGCAATTATTTAAATTTACATGAAAGAAAAAAGTGTCAAAAATTAAATGAGAAAGCTCGCAGAGTGGGAATACTGGCAATAAAGAACTCTTAATTTTTGATAGACTCAAATTTGCAAATTTAATTTCCCCAGAGCAGTAGATGTTAAATTAGCATTTGGGAAAACAGAATTAGGAACCAATGGTTTTTAGCAACAGATTTGTAATTAAGAATGTGAACTCAATGGATAAGGATTACAGCCAAATAAATATTTTACAGAGTGTACAGTACAGGGCAATAATATATTGAAACTTTATAATTTATAACTGAATCATGAATTCTATTAAAACTTGTTACCTAAGTGCCAATTTTGGCATGAAATACTAAACTTAAGACATTTATTTAGCTATTATATTTGACTTTAGACCATATTTAATACAAATAAAACACCTAAAAATTCATGAGTATTATATAAAATCTATTTTCAGACTTAGTGACCCTTTATGTCCTAAAGCAGGATTGATATAGGACTCTAGTTTTTAGATTGAGTCTTCCAGTCTTTCTGTCTTGGAAAAGGACGTGAAATTTTAAAAAGTAGAATTCAGTGAGGCCTCTGGTGAATGTGAGCTTCCAGATCCAGAAAAAAATTATTTAGATGTCAAATCTCCAATAATGTATTTTCATAATCTAGAAAAAAGCCCAGGGATCAGGATATCTGGCAACTTCAGATGATTCCTTGACAGTACTCAAGTTTATTACTGTGGGATTGGTTGCTTATTGTTGGTTGGATTGGTAGACTATTGCAGAAACATTGCCCTGATAAAGGGGGAAAACAAGCACTAACCATTTTCAAAATATAACATAGTATACAGGAACAGCCTATAAAATGATATAAATGTTATAGTGGGAGGAAAGCAAGAATAATCTGCAAGTTTTTTTTATAGTACTTGGTGAATATTTGAATTTCCAGGAGACAAAATGAGCTTTAAAACATTATGTTTGTTTCTAGAAAATCTGGTTTCTTTGCAAAAACTGCAGATTTATTTATATGCATATTTAAGGACATCATTTTTTGCATAATTAACTCAAATATTCTCATTCTTAGATGTTATAGAAAAACTGAATTTTAACAACTGGTTAATTTTAAGTATATTTTTAAAAAATGAGGAAGAGAACAATTTTCATTACTGTAGAGATAAATGCCAAAGATACACTGAATTGCAAGGGAAGCATTATGATGGATTTATTTACATGATAATTGATCAGGTTTTTTTTTCCTCTTTTTTTGGCAGGATGACAAAGATATAAAAGAGAAAAAAAACATTTTATTTTCAAGTTTTGAGTTACGTTATATCTGGATAAGGTAGTCTTTATAGTATGATTTGGTTTCAAACACAATTGACCAATGACTTCCAAAATTTTATAGTGAAGACCCCCAAAGGACTGATGTAAAGTAATATATGTCATATGTAGATTTATGTCATAAATTTGCAGTTAGGAAGTAGGGATTAGAGATTAAAAACCATGTTGAAATTGGAAAGAGTCATTTATATACAAATGCAAATTAATTTTTCAAATAGGTTTTCCTACTGGAATGAAGTCTTATATACATTCCAATATATTAGTGAAATGTATAACCTATTTTTTCTTTATATAACTACCTCCTCTATATTTAAGAATGTTTCTTTACATGGGAGGGCACTTTACAGTTGGCTTCTGGTTGTATTCCCCTCCCTCTTTGAAGTGTTGTCTAGGTAACAAAAATAATTCCTCATTTGTTTAATAACTTATTTTAAGCATGAGCATTCACTGGTGATTTTCTAAATGCTAAAATTATTGATACCAACAATTATAATGCCAATTTCTGATTCTTAAAACCATATCATTTTTCACACCTTTAACTTCAGTATTATTATTCTCTTACAAAGAAATATAAGAGCTTTTCAAACTAAATTTTTTATTCACTCTTGGGCTGCTTATTGCTCAGTTTTCTTCCTGGAGATGGTCGAGGACCATGTCTCCCCCCACCCCAATTCTTTCTCCTTTGAACACAAGAAACAGTACCTATTGCCACATAGAAAACCTGCAGATCTATTTCCTGACCACCAAGGGGCAGAAACACATTTCTGCCCCCTTCACTTTCCACTAAGAAAGCAGAGTTAAAGATAAGCTCAGCCAGCTAACACCCTGTTACAGGTACTGATGTGCAAAAGGATCAGAGACCAGCAGCTCTTTCCCTTGAGGCTTTTATATCACAAGTCCAAACTACATGATTTTAAAGCACCTTCATTTCAGCTGGTAGCTTTTTATCTTCTACGAAGTGACTTATTTCTTTTAAAGGTATTTGGAAAACATCCTGTTTTCAAGTAGTGAAGAAACCTTTAGATATAAAATTAGTCGAAAAATAAATTACTGCCACTCATCTTTCACGAGAACGTGCAGATGCCTTTTATTCCCCCACAGTGGCGAAAGTATTTATTTATTTATTTATTAAAAGAAATATGACGGACTTTTAAATAGACGAAGGAAAAAACCCCACATAACAAAAACAACCCCCAGACCTTAAAGAGCAAAACCTACCAGTCCAGCCTTCTTCCGCGCCTGCTGCAGCTCCTGGATCAAGTTCTGTAGCTCCTTACCTTCCAGGTAACCACTTCCTGCAAACAACAAAGACATTTCACTGGTACTCCTGAGTTTTTCCTTCAACTCTCTGGTTAATTTTGTGTATGTCCGTGAAGGAGGGAGGTGGGATGGGGTGCGCGGGTGGGTGCTGGTCAGAAAGAACATTTTCAGTCCCTACATTTACAAGCAACGGAGACATAATTACAGTTCTTAAAGGTAGTTAAGGATAAGCAGAGTATTTCTCAGACTTAAGGCTGAAGGTTTTTAAACTTTAAGCCATACAAGCGGGGCAAAATAGATTGAGTCACTGAGTGCAACCAGAGCTCGCAGAGAGCATAGCAACCTACTCCCCAAGATGAAGAATCTCTCCAGAGCAGGTTTCTCCCCCCGCCTCATCCCCCACCTCCAGCAAAGATCTTGTAAAGGCAAAAGTTTTGCGATTACATTAAAAACAAAACCCAAAACGACCATATCCATATACCCCCTCAAACAAAAACAGCACAAACTTTTGGGCTGTTTGTACAGCCAGTAGTTGTGGTGATGAAGTTAGAGAAAAGACAACCGCAAATCAGGGGGCAAGGGAGCAAGTTGAGACAGTAAAAAACTAACAAAAAGATAGTCACCATCAACGTCGAAATGGAGCCAGATCTCGAAAAACTGTGAGGCTGTGATCAGGGATGCTTGCAGGTGGGTCTCTGCCATTGTATCTGTGATCTCTGTGTGTGCCAGTGTGTATGTGTATGTGTGTGGTAAAGGAGTGTGTATGAGAGACAGATTGTATGTGTGTGTGTGTGTGTTTATTTGTGTGGGTGTGTGAGTGAAAGAGCAAGTGGCTATAAGAGAACTGGATCCTGGAACTGCCCGGCGCTGTCCACGGTGCTGCTCAAGTCGTTCTGTCCCTGATCCAGATTCTCTCCAGCACTCTCAGCTCACAGCTCTCTGAATTTATCAGGACAGCCTCAAACCCAGCCACGCCTCCTCTTGCCTTCCATCCATCCCTCTCCCCTCGTGTCCCCGCCTCTTGTTCCCTCCTGTCTCTCCCCTCCCCTACAGTTTGCTTCCTTTTCTTCACATAGAAGCAAAGCCGTGTGCTTGGTGTGGCAGGAATCATCAGGTGGTGGGAGACCCTGCCTGAAGGCAAGGCTCAGAGAACTTGGATTTTCTTCTTGAATTTTCTTTGCCAAAAATCCATGGCTAAAATTCATTAATGCATACAAAATAAAATTACTTGATAAATGTACTCATATTTTTTACTTAAAAAAGGAAGGTGGTCAGGAGTTTTGTTGATGTGGTGGTGATTATTTGGACTAGAAAAGTGATTTCAATAGTTTAGAGAACTTCTCCAGCATTTATCACAGTGTCTGGTGCGTTGTAGGTGTGCAATAAATATTTATTGACTAACTGGAAACTCCATCTTGAACTTATTCCTTAGAGACTTGTTTATGTCACCAAGAGCTTAAATGACTAACCCGCAATTACACAGCTAGCATGTCGAAGATGCTAGACTTGAATCCAGGTCTTCCTTGTTTGAAGACTTGTACTCTATCCACTAATCCACTGGGAAAGAATATTAGAAAAAATATAAATCATAACTATTCACTAATATTAAAATAATGATAATAATAAGAATTATTATTAAGACCCACTCACATTTCAAGTGGAAAAGGTGAAGTGGTCAAAAGAAGTAATTAAATAATGACTACACACTGTTAGGAATGGTTCACTCTTCACTAGCACTTTTTAACACATAATCCTCTCATAAAACACGGTATAGTAGATAATTCAAGTATTATTACATCTTCATTTGACAAGTGAGGGAATAGACTCAAAGGGGGTCAATGACTTGCTCAGAGTAACATGGCTAGTATGAATGAAGATTACAAACCCACCTCCACTGGTTCCAACTCTAGAGTTATTTTCCACCACAACATACTACCTGTCTTTGTCTTCACATTAAAAAGTTAAGGAGTGATTTGGAAATCAGTTCATTTGACAGAGGTGGTAAATGGCCCTTTCTTTTTGTCTGAATTATTGATCTTTGTGGAATAGATCGCTGAACTCTAGATCAAGAAGACTTGAGTTCAAGAATTGCTCCAGATACTTGCCATCCATGTGGTTCTGAGCAAATAATTTAACTTTTTTTTTCAGACTCACTTCTTCATCTGCAAAATGGGAATAGTAATGTCTGTAGGTCTTACTTCACAGGGTTGTTATGAGGATCAAATGGGATAATGTATATAAACCTTATGAACCATAAAGGCCATATCAATGTCAGCTATTATTATTAGTTGTACTGTTGGCAGAGCTTCCTATGATTTCTTATAGGGTTTGCATAGGTCATGCTTTCTTCATTAGGGGCTAATTCCTCAGCTTGATATACTCTATAAGATCTTTTACAATCTAGTATGAGTTTTCTTCCAAATTAATGAATGAAAAAATGTTGTGATAAGTTTGAATGATATGAAACAAAAACAAAAGTTTCTGCCCTTAAAGAACTAACAAGAAAGTGTATAAAAGGAAAGTGGTAAGGGGTTTGGGTATGGTTTGGAAGTGGCATGGTGCCTTAGTTCTGGGTAAAATAAAGTGAAAAGATATTTATCAGAACCAGAGGTCTAGGGGTTAAGTTCAGGTTGCAGTAGGAAGGGGAGAAGGAGGATGTCCAATATGCAGATGGTATGGTTTGGAAATAGCTAAGAAGTGTCATGATAGCTTCTGCAACATCACTTTGTACTATACCCCTTTACTTTTCTAGCTCCAGACAAACTATTCCAGGTCTACTTCAACCTTTCTACCCTTTTATTATACTGTTTCTTATACTTATAATGTTCTTCTTTCCTAGTCTTCATATATTGCCATTCTGTCCATCTTTCAAGAACAAGTTTAGGTATTATGAGTACAAAAACAGAAGTCGCCTTCTGCATGAAGCTTTCCCTAACATCTCCCAGTTTTTTTTCTTCATCAGAATTATCACAGTGCACAATGTGGGCTTCTGTTATTTTACTAAAATTCCATTTTATTAATTAATTGTATTAATTATTGATGTATTAATCTTAATTCTTTTAATAGATTGCAAATTCCTTGAAGGTAAGAACTATGTCACATTTTTCTATCTTCGTCAGTGCCAAAATAGTGCATTAAACATAGTAGATAAATGATTATTTCATTGACAGATACTTGGTTATTGAAGATAAAAGTGGAGTTAGAGTTGGGAAACTCTGTTAATAAGATAGTAGCCCAAGGGAAATTTCATGAAACTTTAAGTTACCAATAAGTGAAAGAAAAATTCCCACAAAAACAAATGCTTAGAAAGCAAATTGTTATTTAAAAAATTATAAATGAAATAGTCACTTCTGTGATATTTGTTGCTAGTGATCCCTTTGAAAGTAGGAGACCAATTAGTTATTTCTCTTTATTACCTTTTGAGACAATCTCTAATTACAATGAGGCAAGATATGGCACAGATACAAATGAAGTGTCAAATCTTGTCAATATTGATTTGATATTAAGTCACTAAGCCCTATCATTTTTCTGGAGTAAAAGCAGTAGGATACATCAGTTTCTCTTTCTGGGAAATATGAATAAACCCAGTTGATAGCAATGAGTTTAAAAAAATTATTAGGTCCCCTTTAACTTGGCAATATTGCAATGGCTTTCTAACTCCAGACCTTTCCCTCAATTCAAGGCTACACATAGAATTATCAGAATAATGTTCTTAAATCAACAATATGATTATGTCACTACACTTTTTAAAACCTCCAGGTGGTCTCTAGTATCTCTTAAAAGAAGCTAAAGTCTTTTTTTTTTTTTTGCTTTTTTTTGGTGGGCAATTGGGGTTAAGTAACTTGCCCAAGGTCACATGGCTAGGTGTTGTTTGTGTGTGTTAAGTGTCTGAGGCCGGATCCGAAACTCAGGTCTTTCTGACTCCAGGGCTGACGCTCTACTCACTGCACCACCTAGCCGCACCAGAAGCTAAAGTCTTTAGCTTGGAATTCAAGATCCTTCTTTACTTCTCCCATATCTCAATGACTTTCATTCATTCATTAATTCATTCATATATAAATTATATACATGCATACACACATACCCTAAAGTCTCACCAAGCTAAATGGTTCTGTTCTTTGAACATACTCCATGCATCTTCCCACTTTTATTCCTTTTGCTTGTACTAACAATAAACCTTATCTTTCCTTATCATCACTTGTGAAATCTTAAATGCCACCTTGAAGAAGCTTTCCCTGCTTCCTCCGCTTTTTATGACTTCTCCCTTCTTGGAACTATCTTCTCCCTCCTTTACATTTGATAATTTAATCATAATCTTTCCATGACTTGCAGAACTTTTGTGTGCCTCTTTCATGGCAACTGTTATATTCTAACATATAATAGTTTTTTTGTGTATTTGTTTATCCTCAATATTAGACTGGAGCTCCTTTAGAACAAGTGGTATGTATTATTCATTGGTTAATCCCTTATAGTACCAAACACAATTCCTTGAAATTATAATGCACAATAATTATTTGATGAATGAATGACTGAAAATGAGAAAACTAATTTGCATGAATGTAAAAACTTAAAAAATCTTGCTACTTGCTTTATCATAAAGCGTTCTAAATTCTATGAAGATTAATAATTTCTGATTTGGAAGGAATTATTGCTAATTTTCTTGACACTTGCATAGCCACAATCATTGAGGTCAGGTTTATACTGATATTTTAAAGTATTTGTTATGTAATTGCCATGGGCACTGCCTTACGTGGTGCAGCTTAAAACCTTTGTACAACTTCTCATCCTGTGCTATTTTTGTCCACATATTTCCACAAATTATCCACAAAGGAACCATAGAAGGGTTTGAAATGCTTTGGGGGCCTCCAAGTTGAGATCTTCTTCCAAAAGGCAGTTAGAAGCATAGATTAGAATTCAGGAGAAGGATATAGGCCAGATATGCAGCTAGGTGAATCATTTGTGTAGAAATGATAATTGAATACATAAGACCTGATGACTGATGTGAGTGTATATAAAGCAGGGCCCTCTTTTAGAGGGCTGAAGAGAGAGTGCTCTGAGGTATATTCACACATGGGAGTACCACATGGATGATGAGTCTATAACACAGACTGAGAATAATTGGTTTGCCAGGAAGGAAGAGAACACTTTCTATGTCAAAAGTGTCACAAAAACCAAGGAGGAGAGAGTATGTAGGAGAGGTGGTTGACAGTGTAAAATACTGCAATGAAGTGAAGTGAGAATGAAGAGATGAAAAGATAATTGAATTTGGCAGTATTGAGATCATTGGTGATCTTAGAATCAAGTGTGTGTGTGTGTGTGTGTGTGTGTGTGTGTGTGTGTGTGTGTGCATGTGCATGCACAACCAATTAGAAGCCTAGTTTCAAGAGATTTGAAATGTGAGTGGTATCAAGTGGATGCAAGTAGTATAAATAGTTTTTTTCTCTCTAGAAGTTTGGCTTTGAAAAGGAGATGAAGGATGATAGTTTGAGAGCATGGTAGAATCAAGTTTTTCTTTTTTTTTTAAATAATAGAGGCAGGGCAGGTATGTGGTACAGTGGATAGAGCACTGGTTCTCGAGTCAGGAGGACCAGAGATCAAATCCAACTTCAGACATGACACTTACTAGTTGTGTGACCCTGGACAAGTCACTTAACCTTGATTGTCTCACAAAAAATTAATAAAGCAATAGAAAGATGTAAGTATGTTTGTAGCAGTCAAGGAGGAATCAGTGGATAAAGATTAATTGAAAATTAATGAGAGAGAAGGGATGGCTGAAGGGGTAAGTTCCTAAAGGCAATGACATCAAGCAAATACATAGGGGAGTGGGTGTTGTCAAGCAGATGGGAGGGGTAAGACTGATATGGAAAAGCATGAAGAAGTAGGTTGGTAGCTGCCTAAGAAGGTAACTTTTGCCTAGGAAACCTATTACTTTGAATCACAAGGCACATATGTGAAGGAATGAGTTTGCTAACTACAGGTTATCAAATTTTCATACCCTTCCCAGTCAAAAAGGTATATTGGGATGGGGTTTGGGCCTGTTATTTCATTGGTAAAGGGAGACCCCAGGTGAGAAAACTGCTTTGACTGCTTGGCACCTTCTTTGTGGTTCTTAGAGAGTTGAAAAGTTAAGGGCCCTGAAAAGTTAAGTGATCTGCCCAGGGTCACAAGTCAATATATGTTAAAGGCAGGACTTTAACCATGGTCTTGGTTTTTAGACTGACTGGCTCTGTACCATACTTCACTGCCTTTCATGAGGTCTGTATTGTAGAGGCCCTTAGCCTGGTCTAGTGGTCAGGCAGAGTAAGAGTCAGAGGCAAGGGAGAGAGGTTAGATGAGAAAAGACCTTAATCTAAGCCTGGCTCATTATAAAGGACAAAGTGATGACTGATTTACTTACTTTCAAAACATCAGATTGGGCATATATACCCTGGGGACAACCCCAAAGTTAAATTAATAAGTAAGGGTGTCTAGTGCTGCTCTAGGCCAAATGGCTGGGCAGAAAGGGGCAGGGAAGGTAGGATAAATAGTCAAATAATAGTTAGAATAGATCTTGTTTATATGACCTTTTCAGGTTTGTAAAGTGCTTTACATATATTTTCTTATTTGACTCTTACAACAGCTTTTGAAATAGAGTCTATTGTAGCCCTATTGTACAGGTGAGAAAACTTACGCTGACAGATGTTAAATAACTACCCGGTTATTTAAGTCAAGTGTCTGAGGCAGGATTTGAATTCAGGTCTTCTTGACTCCAAGTCTAATACTCTATGCTCTCTGTACCACCTGGCTGCCTACTGACTTGTTCTTCCTTGTGAAACAACATTTGCATTGCTCTTCTCTCATCCCTGGCTCTTGTTACATCATAACATGTTTCTGTTTCCAGTCATATGTGCACTTACTAATGTGCAAGTCAGTTTTGGTACTGTGGCCCATCCCTACTTCCATCTACCACAATCTTCCCCTTGATCTCTGGGTCACTGAAAATTCAGATTCTGTTGAGATCATGGTATCCCATGCTTTGTAGCTACATAGCATTAACAAGAGACTATCCCTGTAAAAAAGATAGGCTCCTGTGGCAGCAATAAGCATGGGATAATTTAAAAAAACACGTCATTCCCCAGATTTGGAAAATGTTGCAGAGATTACACTTAAAATAATATTGCTGCTGAGTCAAGCAATTTGGAAGTATTAATCCACTTCAGCCATCTGCGTGGGGTTAAAAAGCTGGATTTGTTATCAGGAGGACACTGACATTGGTTAGTCGTGTAATGATGCATAAATTACTTAATTGTGCTGATTCTGTTTCCTCATCAGCAAAATGGTGATGATACCAGTGTTAGCTAACCCACAGATTTGTTGTGAAGCTCATAGGAGGCATATAAAGCACTTTGTAAAGTTTAGCTCTGTATAAATGTTAACTACCGTAGTTCAAAGATCACAGACTTAGAGCAAGAAGGGTTCCCAGAGGCAATATAGTCTAAACCCTTCATTTTACTGATAAGGAAACTGAGGCACAGAGAAGTTGAATGACTTCTGAGGACATAGAAGTAAGATTTGAACCCAAATCCTCTGACTCCAAAACCTCCACTTTTCCCCGTTCTGTACCACAGTGCCTCTGCTGATGGGTACTTTCCTTCCTAAAATGTTGATGTGTATAGTCCATATTATGTACAGTAGTAGCACTTGTATAGACCTGATCCCCTTTTGGTATCTCTCTGGGTTGGTTTCCTCATCTAACCTAAATTTATATTTTAGCAGCTTAAGAGTTCCCAGAGTGGGCAGTCACTTCTGTAACTAACTCTCAGTGTTTTGTTGGTAATCTTGGTGGGGATGGCTACCTACACACTGTAGATTCTGAGGACCCACTACTGTCCTTTTTTTTTGGACAAATCAGCCAAGAACTCCATTAACTCTTAGAAAATAAGCTTTTATTGATATCTTTTGGTTTTTTACATAGCTTAAATCCTACCCCCCCCCCCATATCTTTCCACTTTACCCTCCCAGATAGCCATTCCATGTAACAATTTATATCTTTGGATTGGCTCTGAGGGGTTTCCATCTCTCAGTTAACTATTCAGTCTAGAGTAGGTGGCACTACAGGGAAAGGTAATGCCTGTCCTTCTCCAATTCATTCCTCTAAGAAGCCTGTGGTATGGGAGGCTTTGCGGTATCTTCCTAGACCAGATTGGAGACCTCTTCTGAGATCAACTCTGCTCTGAGATCAGTTTTTTTGAGCTATCCTGACCTCTCAGCTCTGAGACCTTGCTTAAGTTACCACACTGTTCCAAATTAGGGTGTCTTCAGTGAGATGCCTCAACTCTGTTTTATGATGATAAACCAAGACCAATATTCCTGCCAGCTAAACCATAACTAGGCAATATGCATTTCTCCCCCATAGTCACCAAACAATTCTAGGGACGTTAGTTATAATTAAGTTAGATGTTGGGAAACAAGACATTTTGGCCATCTCTACCCTGAGTATCTTTTCTTTGCGAGGCTAATTTTTTAGTGTTTTCCTACAACTATTGTTGTTGCCCCCTTTCAATGAGCACAATTGTCCACATCTGAAAGGGACGTCTCCTTGTATCACCAAAGAACGTTATTGTTATTTGGTTCTTTCTCACTGATGCAAAAGAGGGTTCATTTTGTCAGTGAGTATATAGACCAAGTCATTTTGTGGTAGTTGTCTGACATCATTCAAAATTGATAATGAATACTTTTGGTTAATGGCAAAAGGGCTAGGTCTTTAGGAGACCAAAAGAGAATTATCCAGTTCAGAAGGTTAGAATACAGTGCTAAGGAAGTCAAGGTTGTGGGTTCTGTGTCTGTGCAGGCTCATAGTTTCTGCCAGAAAATAACTTCATGATTACCAATGACATCCCATATAGCAGTCAGTCATTTCACAAATAGGTGCCTTTGGTCATCAGAAAGACTAAGCAGAAGATTATAAAGTCATTAACCTTTCTGAAAAACCAAACAAACAAACAACTCTACTGACCCAGTAATCTCATCATCATACATCTAGGATAGCACATGTTCCATTCAAGATGAATGCCAAAAAAGAACAAGGGATCAAATGATTATGGAATAAAAGCATAGATCTAAAGCTGAAAGAAACTTTAGTGACTTTCTTTCCTAATCTCCTCATTTTACAGATGAGCAAATTGAGACTAAATGATTTGTCCAAGGTTAGTCAGGTAGTCAGCCTCATAGGTCGGATTTGAACACAGTTCTTCTGAATGTAGCCAGAAGACTACTATACTACAAAGCTAATAATTTCTAGCCTACTACAGTTCTGGGACAAATGTGAGTAACACATCAATGAAGAAAATAAAGATCTGGGTTGTATCAACTGCTGAAGAGAAACTGTGCATTTCTACAATTTCCAATAACTTATTTTTGATGAAATTATAGCCAATCCCTGTGACAATAATAATAATAACAATAATAGTGATGACAATAATAAGTGTCATTGGCATAGAACTTTATCAAAAACAGTCCTGGGGGTAGGTACTACAGGCATCTCATTTTCATTTTCAGATGAGGAAATAGTCTCAGGGAGCTTGAAAGATCTGCTGGTAACTATCAGACCTGAATCCAGATCCAGCATTTTTATATACTATACAGTCCTACTTTTACTGAATAAAATTTTACCCTTATGTATTTTAGAATTGTTGAAATGCAGTATAATATTTGATTTTTTAAAATGGTTTTCTTAAAAGCGATACCAGTGTGTTTCTGCCCTCTGGTTAATTTCTTCAGAGTGACATTTCTGATAAATTCCTCTACTCATAAGTTGGTTCTGGGTCATTCTTAGAACATATCTTATTTTAGGAAACCAGTAAAATGTGATTATTTTGAACATACTATGAAGATATATCCATTTGTATATGTTGTGGCATTATGAAAAAATTCTCTCTTATCCTATTAAAAAGTACTTTTGGGGTGGCTTGGTGGCGCAGTAAATAGAGCACCAGCCCTGGAGTCAGGAGGACCTGAGTTCAAATTCGGCCTCAGACACTTAACACTTACTAACCATGTGAAATTGGGCAAGTCACTTAACCGCAATTGCCCTCCAAAAAGCAAAAAACAAAAAACAAAAACAAAAAAACCAACCAAACAAAAAAAAAAGCACTTTGTTGAGAAGAGGGTCTGGAAGGATAGTTAACAGAGCACTGGTCTTAAACTTTAATGATCTGAATCAATATCCTAGATTTTCCACTGAGCATGTGACTCTGGCCAAGTCACTTTGACTTTCTATATTTGTTTCCTTGCCGATAAAATAGGAATGCAAATATTTTTATTACTTTCTTTTTATAGAACTGTTCTAAAATAGCAACATACAAATATTATTTAAAATTTTATAGCAGTCCTATAGTGTGTACTAACCATTCACTTTTACTACCTATAGGCAAGTATTCAGATATAAAAAAGAACTAGGCAGATAGAGATAGCAGGAGAATGAGTGAATGAGAAAGATTTTTTCCATAAGATTGGCATTTCTACAATCAGCACTAGAATCCAAGCATTTATATGACATAACATTAAGGTGAATAGGTTCATGCTCCAATGTAAAAAAACAAAAACAAAAACCAGGAGACATTTATATGCAAACCCCCCCCACTGGAATAACTAAACCTCATTTTTAATTTTCTCGTTACTCAATTACCAAATTTCCATGTCTGCTTAAGTTACCATGTTTCCACTCACTATGCTAAGTGAAAAGCTGGAGGGAAACTTCTTAGGTTCAATGAACACCTAGCTTCCATTCAGAAAAGAAAGCTCTGAGAGAAGTTTTTTTTTTTTTTAATGTTATTGCTTCTAGAGAATGTAATGGCCCAGCTATCTTCAGTACATTGGTCCTTCACAGCAAGGTGCTTGGGCAGGTGCACTGATTCTGCCACAAGGAGACCATTTAGTTACTTGAAACACTGTACCATTCAGTTATGAAGATTATAGTGCTGATCCACAATCATTAAGGGCTTGCTATTTGAACTGTTTTTCCATTTGTAGGGAGCGGTGTGCACAGATTTATCCATATTGCACTTTGAGCACTGGTCAAGCCATTTGGAGCATTGTGTTCATTTCTTTTAAGAGGGGGAATGAACAGAAGGGAACAGATCCCCACAGAGAGGAATTGAGTAGAATGAGCTTTGGACTTGAAATCAGAAAATTTATATTCAAGGCCTAGATAATAAACTTACTAGTCACATGACTTTGGGGAAGTCCCTTGATGTCTATGAGTCTCTGTTTTCTTCTCTGGAATGTTCAGTACTCAGTTTTCAAATGAATCTGTGATCTTGAATTGGGCATTCCTTCAAATGATGTAGATCATAACTCATCCACGTCTACGCATCCCCTGCCATCTTGTCTATTCCCTCTGATGAATTTGCCACCTAATATGCTGGAAGCATTCCTTGTTTTCTCCTGACATTGCCAGGGTACCAGGGAAAGCTCCTCGTCTTCCTCTGTCATTCTCTATTTTTGCTCCATAACCAAGCATGGTCTTTTCTTCTTATCATAAAATTTCTAGATAGCATTTTTTTTTACTCCTGTTCTTCTTCCATAATCCTTTTGGGTTCTGGTGTAGCCAGCTCACACCCACCATTGCCCCTGGTGTGGTACTCATGTTTATTTAGGTCTTTAGAGATGATTGTATCCTGTATCTGGAAATACTAATAGAATATTAATATTTTATAGTCCATGTAATGGGGATAATGATATATGCTCTGACTATCTTAAAAGGTGGAAAGATCAAACAAGATAAAAGGTTCATAGATTTAGAACCAGAAAAGACTTTAGAGGTTATACAGTCAAACTCCTTAATTTTAAAAAAGATTAAACTTAGTACCAGGAAGTTTAAGGGACTTACTCAAGGTCTCACAGGTAGTAGGAGAAGGGGGAAGGGAATATATATTTATATAATGCCTACTAGGTGCTAGGTACTATGCTGAGAGCTTTGCCAATTTTATCTCATTTGACCCTCAGGACAACCCTGTGAGGTAGGTGCTGTTATCATTCCCATTTTACAGTTGAAACTGAGGCAAACAGTGGTTAAATGACTTGTTGAGTCACACAGCTAGGAAATATCTGAAGCTGGATTTGATTCAGGTCTTTCTTACTCCAGGTCCAATGCTATAGCTACTGTGCATGTAATTGCCAATAAATATCAGAGGTGAGATTTAACCAAGGTTTTTTGACCCCAGAGTAAGTATTCTTTTCAATGGACCATACAACCCTCATATATGTAAAAGTACTTTAGAAATTTTATTTGCTAAGGAAAAGTTTTTGTTTTTATTTCAATGATAAGTGACTAGGAAATTTGAGATATGTAAGCCATCTAAAGGCATTTATCATTGTTGTTCAGTTGTTTTGGTAATGTCTGACTCTTCGTGACCCCATTTGGGGGTTTCTTGGCAAAGATACTGGAATGGTCTACCATTTTACAGATGAAGAAATGAAGGCAACCAGGGCTAAGTGACTTGCCCAGGGCCCCACAGCTAGTAAGTATGTGAGGTCAGATTTGAATTTCCTGACACCAGACCCTGCTCTCTATCCATTGGGCCACTTAGTTGCCCTAAGGCATTTATTAAGCACATACTGTGTGCCAGACACTATTGTAGGCTCTAGGAATGCAAAGATAAAAACCAAATAGTGTTTGTCCTCAAGGAAATGAATTTTTTTTTTGGGGGGGGGAGTTGTATCAGGGTAAAAAAAAACATATACACAGATAAATATAAGGCAATTTGGGAGGAAGGAAGAGAGAGGTTCTAGGCTGAAGGAACCAAGAACAGCCTCATATAGTAGGTAGTACATGACCTGTACTTTAAAGAAACTATGTTTCTTAAGTAGTATATATTGGGAAGGAGTGCATTACTGGCATGAGGCACTGCCAATACAAAGTTATGGAGACAGGAGATAGAATATCATATGTGAGGGACAGCAAGAAGGTCAATTTGATTAGATTGCAAAATTAAAAAGGGGAATAATATCTTCTAAGTCTTGAAAGGTCAGCTGGATGGCGTCAGATTGTGATGTGCTTCACATTTCAAAGAGGAGTTTATATTTGCTCTTAGAGGAAATAGGGAACCACTTTTTGAATAGTGATTGACACAGACAGACGGGCTTTAGGAATATCATTTTGGCAACTGGAGCCAATAGGTCGAAGTTGCAAAGTGACAAATTTAAGCTGGATGCCAGGAAAAACTCCCTCATAATTAGAGCTGTCCTAGTGGGGAATTGGTTACCATGATAGGTAATGGGTTCCCTCTCTGGAGATCTTCAAGTAGAGACTGGACAATCACCTGTTAGGTATGTTGTAGGGGGAATTCTTTTCATATATGGGTTGTACTACATGGCCACATGGACCCATTCTGGCTTTCAAAGTCTGTATGTGGTTCTATGCATGGAAGGAAAAGAGCAGATTGGTTATGCAATGAGAGTGAAGGATTGGAAGTATATAGCCCTCCCCATTGATACTCATATGTCAAGAGATATAGAGGAAGATTTCCAGCACTTTGGAAGTTTCCCCCAGTGGGGGATTTATTTGTGGACAGGGAAAAGAATCACAGAGAGTAATGGGTAATGATCTACACTGGTGGAAGGGGCACACACAATGAAATCATAAATACATGGAAATCTTGATATTTTCAGGTAAGTTTAGTGAACCATGCTGGGTCTTAGTGATAGTTTTAGGAAATACAATCCCTCTCTTCAAGGAACTTACAATAAAGTAAGGGTGGAGTCTAAGATATGCAAACATGTAACTTTAACAGAAGACAGTATGTGTTAAGTGTATAGAGGAGGTTAAATAGGGAAGATTTGAAGAGGGACCTTGTCTAGGTGAAGAAATCAAGGAAGTCTTTGTGGAATCTACTCACTATTTCTCACCCACCATATCTAATTTGTTGCTAAGTCCTGTTATTTTCAGTTTTGCAACTTCTCCCCAGTATACTCCTCTTCTCTACTCTGAAACTGCCACCACTTTGGGTGTAGACCCTCATCACTCGATGCCTAGATTATTGCAATAGCCTGCTGATGGGTTGGCCTGCCTCCCTGCTCTCCCCACTCTACTTCATCTTCTACTCAAGCTGTCAAACTAACCTTCCTGAAGATCAGAACTGACCAAGTCACACTCTGGCCCTTCACCCCAATTCAATAAACTTTAGTGGCTCCCCATCATCTCCAGGATCATATGCAAAATGCTCTGTTTGGCATTCAAGGTTCTTTATTATCTAGCCCCTTCCTGCCTTCCCAGTCTTCTAATATCTTACCCCACCCACATACTCTTTGATTCAGTGACAATGGCCTTTTCACTGTTCCAGGAATAAGGCACTTAACATCTCTCAGTTCTGGACATTTTTCTGGCTATCTCCCATGTCTGGAATACTCTCTTTCCTCATCTGTACCTACTGCCTTCTCTGGCTTTCTTTAAGTCCCAGCTAAAATCCCATTTTCTCCAGTCTCCTTTAATTCTAGCCCCCTTCCCTCTTCTTCTTGAGCCAATTGGGACTAAATGACTTGCCCAGGGTCACACAACCAAGTCAGTGTCAAATACTGAGGTTGGATTTGAACTCAGTTCCTCCTGACTCCAGGGCCAGTTCTCTATCCACTGTTTCACCTAGCTGCCTCCCTTTCCTTCTTTTATTTATTTTCAGTTTATCCTGTATTTAACTTGTTTGTGCATATTTGTTTGTTGTCTCTTTTGTTAGATTGTGAGCTCCTTGAGGGCAGGGACCAGTGTTTTGTTTTGTGTGTTTTTTTTTTTTTCATATTCTGAGAGCTTAGCACAGTACCTGGCACATACTAGTTGCTTAATAAATATTTATTGATTGACTAACTCCAAGACATTATGTTTGAACTGGGTTTTACCTATGGAGGCTAGATTATAGTTTATGCCTTGGACGGGCTTTTTCATTTGGCAACTCTAAATGACTGGTTTGGGAAGCATTCTTCTGCCTTTGCTTTTATTAGCATAATTCTTTTTTTTAAACATCTATGCTTTCTGCAGCTGTAACGCTCACTCATGTTTCCCTTATAGCAATATCCTTTGAAAACTAAGCAAAGGTAATGTAATCATAATAATAGTTAACATTTATGTTAACTTGTCCTAATAATAATTAATAATTAACTTGTCCATAATAATAGTTAACACTTATAACTTGTCCTCCCTCCCCAACCCAAATTTCCTTAAATACATTATCTAAGAACTAAAGGTACTATTATCTTCATTTTTATAGATGCAAAAACTAAGCATAAAGCAGTTGTGACTTGTCCATGGTTAGTAAGCACCAAAGATTGAATTTGAACTCGGGTCTTACCTGAACAAAGGGTCATACATCAATTCACTATGTCAGCTGCCTCAGTTGAAAGTAGGAACATGTTTCCTACATTCATTATGCTGTATTCTGAATGAATGAATCAATGATGGAATGAAAAAAGCATTTTTAAGTGTGTATACAGTGCCAGATACTGTGCTAATTAACAGGGAAACAAAAAAATAAGAAAGTCCCTGCCTTCAAGTAATAATATTTCTTAACTTGGGGTCCATGAACTTGTTTTTTTTTTAAGAAAATGTTTTTATAACTATATGTTAATATTGTTGTAATCTACCTTATTTTCTGCATTTAAAATATTATTCTGAGAAGAGATTCAGAGACTTCATCAAATTGCCAAAGGAATCCCTACCCTAAAGAGAGAGGACACATATAGGGAAATCGTGGCCAGGAAAGAGTTTTTGGTCTAGGAAGTCACTGGGAGTGGAACAATAGGCCAGTCAATTGACATACTCTTTCCAGCATTGATTTGATTAAATTTCCTAAAGTAGGAAGTGGAAAATGTGTGTGTGAAGAGGAGGGAAGGTGTGATATGGATGGTGGATGAGAAGTGTATGTATTCAGGGCAGAAGGTCAAAAAATGGCCAAGATGAAAGAGCCATCTGGGTTAATTCCTTCTTATTTTATAGATGTAGATATAGAAGCCCAGAGAGATCAAGTGATTAGCCCAAGGCCATACAGGGAGTAAACATGAGAGGCAAAATTTTAATCCAGTTCTTTTTCTTGCAGAGGCAGTAGTCTTTTAAATGAACAAGAGGAATTTAGTAACTAGGGGGCAGGAAGGGTGAGACCTCAGTAAAACATACTAAACTCAATTTAAAGAATTAAACAATCCAGTCTATATCCCAAAGACATTTAAAAAAAGGAAAAGGGCCTATTCGTACAAAAATATTTATAGCAGCTCATTCTGTGGTGGCTAAGAATTGGATATCAAAGAGATGCCCAGCAATTAGGAAATGGATAACAAGCTGTAGTATATGATTGTAATGGAAAGTTATTGTGCTATAAGAAATGACAAGCAGTTTGATTTCAGAAAAAAAACTCAAAAGACTTACATGAACTGATGCACAGTAAAGTAAACAGAATAAGAATGTCAAACACAGTAACAGCAATATTGTTCAATGAACTGTGAATGATTTTGCTATTCCCAGCAATACAATGATCCAAGCCAATCCCAAAGGACTAATAATGAAACATACTATACACCAGAGAAAGAACTGATATTGATTGAATACAGACCAAACCATGCTATTTTTCACTTTCTTTTTTTCTTTTATTCAAGTCATCTTATAAAAATGACTAATATGGAAATGTTTTACATAATTGTGCATGTATAACCTATTATCTGATTGCTTACTATCTCAGAGGTGGAAAGAGAGGGAGGAAGGGAAAAGGGAGGGATAGAATTTGGAACTCAAAACTTTAAATAAAAATGTTTTTAAAAATTTGGAAAAAAAAGAATTAAGCCTTAATCAAATTACATTCTGTATAGGTTCTGGTTTAGCTCCTCAGGTTGTAGGCATGATTACAATGCTAGGTCTGAGGTGTCAGCATTTCCCCTCCTCTACCCTTTTCTTTGGGCCTACATCTCTGATGTTTAGGTCCCCTACCTACTCAGATTATTTTTGGCATCTTATTCAACTGTAGCCCCTGTAAACTCTTAGAAATGAGGATTTGTGTTTGTTTTGATTTGCTCGTATAGCACTCAGCTGTGCCGGGTACATGTGGGAATTCAAAAAATGAATTGACATCATCCAATGGTATTTTGGAACTAATCTCTTGAGACTCCACGTCTCAAAATGGATCTATTTTATCCATACCTATAGCGTGTCCTTAGTAGTTCATTAAAGTTCCATGGATCTTCTTCAGAGATGATGCCCTGGGGAGTTTGAGAAGACAGATGGCAGTGGCCAAAGGTTTTACTATTTATATTAGCAAGTAAAAGCATGTGCTTTTCCCCCTTCATTGTCTTATCTTCCTCTTGTAGAGGAAGGATTGGCCTGGTTGTGAATGGGATTCCTAAGTTCCATCTCTGACTGCTAGGTAACCTTGAGTCACTTTCTGGACTTTGTTGTCCTCTCTCTCCATCAGGGAAAAAAAATAGCAGCTTTTAAAGTGTTTTAAAGAACAAAATACTAGCAATGTGTAGATTTATCACATTTAAATTTTAATCTGAATTAATATTTGTTCTAGAAGAAAGCTCAGGTGTTAGACACTAATACCTGTGAATTATATCTAATTTTTCTCTCCTTCTAAAATTCAGGAAAGTGATATTGATCCGTGATGGGTATCCATAATCCTCAGATGTCAGGGGCTTGAGAGGCATTCACACAGCTGTCAGCTAACCTCTCTGTACCTCACTTTCTTCCTGTGTAAAATGAGAGGGTTGGACTGAATGACCTCTAAGGTCCCTTCAAGCTCTAAATCTATGATATTTTGATCAATCTATGATTAAATAATTAAGCCCTAGAACACTGCCCCAAACTCACCAAACCAGGGTCACACAGCTAGTAAAAGATACAGGCAGGATTTGAACCCAGGTCTTCCTCACTTCAAATACAATATTACCATTTACAATGTCATAATGCTGTCTTATTTGATAGAGAAGGAAAATAATTGGGTTAACCAGTAAATCAATAAGATCTCTGCATGGATACTATGAGCAATATCTTGTATTCAGTACTGGGATAGATAATGGGAGAAATATGGAGCTGGAACCAGCTTTAAAAGCCAAGTAGTCCAGTCATTTCATTTTATGGATAAGAAACTGAGGTCCAGGGGGTGAAATGTCTTTTCTAGGTTCATGCAACCAGTAAATAGCAGATCTCAAATTAGAATCTAGGACCCCTGACTCCAAGTCCGGGGGGGAGAGAGACAGAGAGAGAGACAGAGACAAAGAGACAGAGAGACAGAGAGAGAGAGAGAGAGAGAGAGAGACAGAGACAGAAACAGGCAGAGACAGAGAGAGATAGAGAGAGACAGAGACAGGCAGAGAGAGAGAGAGACAGAGACAGAGACAGAGAGAGACAGAGAGAGACAGAGAGAGAGAGAGAGACAGAGAGAGAGAGACAGAGAGAGACAGAGAGAGACACAGAGAGAGAGACACAGAGAGAGAGACACAGAGAGAGAGCAGACAGAGAGAGAGAGACAGAGAGACAGAGAGAGACAGAGAGAGACAGAGTGAGTGTTAAGAATCTCGAATCCAAGCAGACTACCTCACATCCAACTGATATTAAGCTTCCTTCCCTCTAGGAGCTAAAAATCAGTTGGGAAAGAGGGGACAAACATACATGGAAAAGCACATGAGACCAAGAACAAAGCAAATGGAAAAAATGCAAACTAAGATAGAGGTCTGTATAAACACAAGTGCAGAGGCTGTTAGCTTACACAAACAACCAGATTGGAGCAGGATGGGTCAGTGGACGTTTCAGAGGGAGCTGAATCTCAATTATGGTTTTGAAGGAGGTGGAAGGGCATTTCACATAGCAGGGAATGCAAAGGCTCAGGAGCAGGCACTTTGCAACTTCCAATCTACAGCCGAGGCTCTAAGTACAGCCAAAGGCGATGTCCCCATCCTCCCCTGAACGATTCCATTACTTTGATCCTGTATTTAATATCGTGCCTTTGGGCAGCACAGTGGCTGAATGTAGAACACTGACTTCCTCTATTTTGCCCTGCAGAGCCCAGTTTGCAAGGAGAAGAGTTTGTTCGAGTAAATAACAGAAACAGGGAGACAGAACAACCAGCCTTTCTTTTGTTGCCTTTTATTGGAACAGAAAAACAATCTGAGCTCATCAGTCATTTTTCATGAAGATCACAGACTCTGTAAGGGTGAAATATCAGGCAACGGAGCAGGCTGCCATGCCAACTAACACCTCCCTCCTACCCGAAGCTGGAGGGAAGTCAGACAGTAGGACTAAAAGGTGTTTAGCAAAAGATAGGCCTTGCCTTTCTATTCTTTTTGGTCAGGATTTGCTTTTTTTCCTCTTTTTTTGTGGGTAGTAAAGGATGAGGTATGGGAGGGTCAAAGTTCAGAGTATATTTAGGACAAGCCTAGTTACAGAGATGTAACTGGGAGCAGGGCTGGAGAAGGGATAACTAACAGGTATCATAAACATACATGTTTGCCTATCTGGAGTTTTTTTTAAATACATTTTTACTTATAGCTTTTTTTTTACATCATCAACAGTTTCCCCTGGATCTTTCACTTTTCTCCCTCCCAAAGAGATACTCCATATAACAAAGATTAAAAAAAACAACAAAAAGAAAAAATCAGCAAAACCGATCATTACAACGACAAAAATGTGATCATATATGCTATGTTCCACACCTATGAAAATCCCACTTCTGCACAGACCCACTGGGGGAAATGTCTTTTCATATCTTTTCTTTGTGGAGTTGTGATTTTTTATACTTTTTTTTAAAGCTACAGTTGGAACTTACCACCAACTTTTGGGAAACAATGGGAGTAAATGCTGATGATTACTGCCATTTTTATTTTTATTTTTACATCATTTAATATACTCTAAATGGATTATCTTTGATAAACATCTATGTTATAGAATTGAAGTGTACAATTAAAGTGTCAGGTCTATGACTATGGTTAAATCTAGTACTAGACTATCTTAATAAGGGCTCATTATTATACCTATTTCTTTAATATTTCAGCTGTGGTTTTTTTTGGGGGGGGGAGGAAAACTAGATTTGTGATCTATGATTTCATTTCTCTACAGAACTATTGCTACCAATATAGACAGGCAACTTCTAAGAGAATTACCTGGGGACACTGAGAGATTAAGAAACTCACTCAGGATTACATAGCCAGTATGCATCAAATTTGGTACCCAGCTCTATTTACTATACCATGCAGCTTCTTCAAAGATAGGTGATTTCATTAGTATGGCTATTTATTCATTCATTCTACTGATGTGGATTAAATTTTTGTTTGACTTTAGTAGGTAATCTTTAGTTGTCACAGTCGAAAAAAATCACTCCAAGGCTAATTTTTTGGTGATGAGGCTCTCTGAATTCAGCTAGGTGGATCCTCTGACATCTAGTTCATTGTTTGACCTGCACTCAAAGCCTTTCTGGCTTGGTAGCATCTTCTAGAACTTGTGGCTTCTCTGACATAACTTTTGAGAAGAACCCAGGGTCACTTCTATGCTGTCATGAAATGTCAGATTAGGATGTCACTGGCAATCCCCTACCAATTATGTTAGCAAAATTCATTATGAGTTTTTGCCATTAAGAAGTATGGATCAAGATTATTAAAGTCTATGAGTTATTAGCAGGATGTGCTATTCTGAATGATCCTCTTCTGTCACAATGTCAGGACTTAGTGGAGTGGAGTATGAAGGTGAGGTCTAATAATTGAGATAATCTCTCTCTCTCTCTCTCTCTCTCTCTCTCTCTCTCTCTCTCTCTCTCTCTGTCTCTCTGTCTCTGTCTCTCTCTGTCTCTCTCTCTCTCTGTCTCTCTGTCTCTCTCTGTCTCTCTCTCCTTTCATTTGTTAAATCCTTTCTGATTTTTACTTAGATTAAGAATGTTGTCTTAAGTAACCCTAGGATGCCTTTTTCAGTTAAGCCTCCTGACCAGAGGAACAGAGAGAAGAAGGTTTTAAGCTCCTCCTAGAAAGAAAGGCAACCTGGCATGGTGAATAGAGAGCCCTACTGGAATGTGGGAAGAGCTAGGCTCAAGTCCTAGACACATACTGGCTGTATAATTCTGGGCAATTTAGTGCCCCAGGCAATTCTCTAAGACTATAAGTTAAAGTGCACTGGTAGAAGTATTTCCTTACCCGGGAGTTCCCTATACCAAGGAAATCACAGGTCCAGTCCCTTTCCCTATGACAAAGAAAAACAATCTTCACATTGAGAATGGGAGAGAAAGGAAGAGGGCAGAGTAAAGAAATGCTGTATCTGATGTTAAATAAGTTTTCATAGCAATCTTTTGGACTACTTCCTTTTTTTGAAACAAATCATTAAACAGTGTTTTGAGGCCATGAGGAAAAACTTGAAAGCCTGAGCCTCCCATTTTTTTCTTCATTGAAGTTAGTGGAAACCTGATGCCCTTAATGTTGACATGAGGCTGAGAGATTTTTGCATTATGCCCTTATTTCCTTTAGGAAAATTGTTTTTGGTTTGTTTGTGAAGATCAAAAGATATCATTATTGCTCAAAACAAAACAAAACAAAACATCTATACTCATATCCAGGAAAGATAGACAAATGCTTTAATAGTGGAATGAAAGCAATTAGAATGTGCTTGGAAATAATTGAACTCGATTCTCTATTGCATGGTACCATGTAAGTGAAAATCAACTAGAGCACTTATAATCATGTTAATGATGATAAACATTGTTTAGTCATTGATCTGAGTAAAAATTTCAGATAAAGAGCAATAGCTAATAGATATATAGCATACATGTGCACCAGATATATAAGCTATATTTTATGGAATAAATGAATTCTAATAAAAGGAAAGAATAACAAAATCATGGAAGGAACCTTACAATATTGTTTGTAAAGCAAATACGTGCAAAGTAAATTCTACTTTCCTATCAACTTCCATTTGAAAATCATCAATGAATTTCTATGGTGGTGGTAGAAAAAATGCAGGTGGGAAAATCCCCCAATAGAATGAGTAATATAATTTTGGTTATATGTATATGTGCATCATAATATATATTGTACTTCATTGTGGAATTTATTAATCTTTTTGGAAGTCATGTTCAGTTCTAAGACTAAGAATCTTAGTGCTAGAGACTAGTACTATTTATTTTGTTTATGATAAATATGAGTCCCAGACAGGCTAAGTGACTTGCTCAAGGTCACACAGCTAGCTAGTGGTAGAGCCTAAATTAGAATTAGGGTGTCCTGATATTTAACACCATTCTCTTTCCTTTCTAGAACTTCTCTACTTTTCCATTAGGCACCTTTCCCCACAATGATTTTAGTCATGAGTAATATAGAACAAAAATCCCTTACCTCATTATAACTCAGTTGCACTATTATGCTTTATTAGTATGTAGGAATAAATTAATAGAATTCACTACAATCTACTAATTCCTTAGTTCAGTACTTTAAATAACAAGTTAATTCAATGCTTTATAAATTCTCTCTCTCTCTCTCTCTCTCTCTCTCTCTCTCTCTCTCTCTCAATTGCAGTCAAGTGACTTATCCAGGGTAACACAATCAGTAAGTGTCTGAGGTTGGATTTGAACTTCTATCTCTCCTGACTCCAGGGCCAGAGCTCTAATCTCTGTGCCACCTCTTTTGCCACCTAGCTGCCCCTGCTTGGTCAATTCTCTAAGTCTACTTAGTTTATCAAGTTTATGTAGACTTACAGGATTCTTTATATAGACACATTCTTGGTCTTCATTATAGGGTTGTTTTCCTGTTCAGAGTTTATCCAAGTAGCATCCTAGGGTCAATTTCATAAAGCTGCACTTAGTTTCCTTTTAAAATTTTCAACCATTAAACAAATTATTAAGTGCCTGCTATGCAAAAGACATTGTACTAAAACTTAGCACCTGAATTAAACACCTCTCAGTCTACAATGGTATGTGAATTACTTGGGAACAAAGTAAAATAATTAAATTTATTGACATCCAATAAGTCTTACAACTCTTTTGCATAACGGTATGTAATGTTCTTCTTTTGCAGTAATCACTTACTTTACATGATTTGTCACTGAATTAACAAGATTTTGACACATTATTTAATTCTTTATCATGAAATTTTATCCTGTTGAATTTTAAATGTTCCTTTGATATACAGTTCCTTTCCCCAAATTTTATGGCCCATAGGCAGTCAATAGGGTTTAAATAATATAAGATCCCAGGACACTGAAGCATGTTTATCTCCATCTCTTAGATAATTTTTTAAAAATTTTGGTGACACATGACATAATTCAAAGCCGATTTTCAGTATTTCATCTCTATTTGGGAATTTCCATTATCCTGGAACATTTTTGCTTCTTAATATATCAATATGTTTATCAGTGTTCATCAGACCCTCAATGAGCTCAAGACTCCTAGGCTCACTGGAAGTTAAATAAATTCACAAATACATTTGGGTAGGTGTTTTATGGTCTGATGAAGATGCCTACCTATGCTTCTTCTAACAATGATGTTGGTATCATCTTAAATGAAAAAAGTGAGTTTCATCAGCTCAAATGGCCTTTTTCTAATTATCAGTATTCCAATCTTTATATTGTCTTGCCCATGACAATCATTCCTTCATAGCAAGAGTTAGCTGATTTCTTTTTATTGGTCTTCTCAGTTAGGTGATTTCTTTTTATTGGTCTTTTTTCTTGTTCCTCCAGCTTCTAAGAAACCTATGTCAAATTATACAGAAATCAGAAACAACCTCTGCAGCTGCCAGAAATGGTTTGTCAGTTTGGGGCATTCTTTTAAATTGTTTATTATATTTTGAACTTTGATGTGATAGATTGGGTTTCATTGTGGGCTTGAATGATAATGCTTAATTTTTGCCCACCAATACCTGCTGAAATATCTCTAACAGGCATTGTAGTGTGCTCTTTAAGAGTTACAACTCTTGCACTTTCTTCTTGAAGTCCTATCCATTCTTAAACACCATGGAATTAAAACACAAAAATGGAGAGCAATGAAATACGTGTGTAATGGTTCAAAATCCGGCACTCAAGTAACAGAGGTGGCAAAACCAGCTCAATCTGGTTTCATTTGTTCAGGGTTAGACATTTGGAGCTACCCTAGTGCTAGTAGAAATGTCTGTACATGACTGCTGATGTCATGAAATGAATCTTATCAAAACAACCGTTTATTCCAAGTAATTCACATGCTACTATAATACTCAGTTTCCTTGTATTAGCTATGTGACTTCTCCTAGGTTCTTTATGCCTCAGCCTCACATTTCCCATATGATTTCTTATTAATTCACTTTAAAACATTTCAAAGTTTTCCTCTTTAAAAAGCCTTCTTTTACAAAGCAGAGTGAGATCTTAATATCCAGTAGTCAGTAATCACGATTAAAACTAAGAATCTGCTTGCTATTCTGCTTTCCTGCTTTATACCTCTAAGAATAAAGGGGAATGGGCAGCTAGGTGGTGCAGTGAATAGAGTACCAGCCCTGGAGTCAAGAGGACCTAAGTTCAAATCCGGCCTCAGACACTTAACACTTACTAGCTCTGTGACCTTGGGCAAGTCACTTAACCCCAATTGCCCTAACCAAAAAAAAAGGAATAAAGGGGGGAAAATAAGAAAAAAGAAACCATGGAAACTAAAAGTATTTGATGTTTGTTTTATTTGAAAAATAGAGTGCTTATATTCAGAGTCAAGAAACTCAGTTTCAAATCCTTCCTCAGAGAGTTGTTGGCTGTGTGTCTATGGACAAGACATTTAGGACCCCAGTTTCCTCCTCTGTAAAATAAGCATCATAGCCCTTGTACTCTGAACCTCACAGGGTTGCTGTGAGGAAAGATCTTTTGAAACTTTAAAGTACTGTGTGAATGACTATTTAAGTAATACCTAAGAATCTCGCAGACTGCTGCTGTGCTTTGGGCATATTTTGTACTGTGCTCAGCGTGCTGAAAGATAATCAGAAATGTTATTAATATTTAGTACAAATAATTTTTTTCAGCAGACTGAATTGTATTCAGGGAATATAAAGTTTGATTGCAAAGTAGTCATGGCCTGAAAGAAAATGTACGGTAAAATATTTGTGTTAATTTGCAACCAAGAAACTCCCATTCCTTTAAGAACACTGAGATCTCAGTTGACGAACGCTTAGATTTCCTTGTTTACACACTTCAATATAATTCCACTAGGCACAGTCCATAAGTTGTAGGTATCCAAGAGCCCATAATTATTGCTTTAGAAAATACTCATTATAGCAGTGTTGTGGAGCAAGAAGGAGTCTTAATAGGTAGTATCAGCCCTGAAATGAACTCTGGAAAAAAGTTGGGTTATCTCATTTTAAATGCTTTTATTACAGAGAGAGGTCAGATGCACATGACTTAAGAAGCAGCAAAATTATATGACTGGTGTTGAAATGGAGTGTAATATGGGGGAAAGAAGTAGTGACTAAAGTACATGATCTGAAAGGGTGAACGAGTTTCATCTTTCAGCACCAATGAACTTGGACCAGCGTCAAACACGGGCTTAGCAAAATGATAATGAAACCAGACCTGTTTGGTTAGAATCCACCACTGCAAACCTGATGCTTAGCTTTGGAAACACCCATCAGAGATTTCTACACTCAGTGATTATCTCTGACCTCCCTCCTTTCCCCTTCTCTTTCATCCACAGAGAGGGCTCCAGTACCAAGAAGGACTAGCTCAGCATTTGTTTTTCCACGTGTCAATTTCATTAATTTCAGGGGGTGTGAAGTGTCAAGTGAACAGAAAACTTCCCTTTGCATTTGTCACATTCTCCAAAAATGGGGACCCCATTAAAATAATTAAAGTGTGTTTTACACTAAACACTCTGTTTTTCTACACTTGTTGAGAAATGACTCTCTCAAAGTTTTTGTTTGAGAGAAAGTTAGACTATTCAAGTCTAGTTTTCTTTTTGACATGGGTGACCTTTGCTCACTTGTATGAGGTATGTGTCACTCAGGAAAAGATTAAGTACAGTATACTTTCAGAGACTGGTTAGCCAATCAAATCATGATTTGATCATATGAAACAGACACTTGAGATCTAGCTGGAGAGAGGAATAGAAACAGGGTTTTCTGGGACCTGGAGTGAACTGGTTTTAACTGTCTTTTCCATCTATTGATGTAATCTCAACTCTAACCAGTTAATACTGGTTTCTTGGTGAAACACAATGGTAGTTCACAAGATTATAGACTTGAAGTTAGAAAGGACCTTAGAGGTCATTTAATCTCCCTCATTTTACAGATTAGGAAAACAAATTCCAGAGAAATTAATTACTTTCTCAAGGTGTGATGTGAAAGTAAGCAACAGTGACCAGATTTAAGTATACAAATCTCCTAATCCGAAGGCCAGCATTCTTTCCCCTTCACCTTGCTTATCCCTATTGTCACAAAGGAAAAGCCTCAAGTTTCATCATATAATGCTTTCAGGTTTTTGCCTAGATAGCATGCTTGCTGCCATTTAAGTGAATTACATAATTTAAGAATTTCTTAGTAGATAGCTGTGGGTGGAACAATGTCCCAACACTGTCACCTCCTAAAGCAACATCCAAGCTAGGCTAGTTTTTATCCTTAAAAACCATACTTGAAATGTTATTGGCTCAAGGGACTAAAGACTCAAGCTATTGATATTACTTTCTGGTCACCTGAGTACAAAACAACCATCAGGAGCTCTGGGCACTCTCTGTTACTTGACTGGCAGACCATGATGGTAACTCAGTAGCAAGGGAACTTCATTCAGCTGAATCAATTTGTGCTGTTCTCAGTGCAGATTCTTGTTGAGCACTCTTCTCTTGCAATACCCAAACAAATCTCCTTTTGTTAACTGTTTAATGATCTATGAGTGTCCCATTTCATTCCATTATTGAACACAAAACTAAGGGATTGGCCAGAGTTAGGCCCAGCCAAGAATAACAGTCTACCTACCTGAAAGAGGACTCTTTTTTTTTTTTTTTGCTGGTTCTTCTAGAAAGTCTGGGTAAACTCCTTTGGTCAGGTATGAATTGGACTAGGAGTCTGACATTCCTTCCAACTCAGAGATTCTACAAATTATTTTTATTTCAACTAACAGCATGGATACCAGTTTGGATGACATAAACCTAATTGTTAATTCATTTAGGGAACCCCTCCACAAAATCTGAATGTCTATTAAGAAATTTATTTCTTTCAAATGGCAACTAAGGCTAATTCCAAAAGCACTCACCATCCCTCCTTCCATCCCCACCTTCTCCTCATTTGCAATCTGTGATTTACAAATTATCAGCATTTTTCTTCAGTAAAGAATTCTGTACAATTTTGGAAACTTGTTCCTCCCCCATTTATCTGCATATCTGGAACTCAGAGTTCAGAATTCTTTTCTTTCAAGAAAACACTAAAATTTGTGCAAGGGTATGTAGCAACCATGCACATCTAAAGTATAATCAGATCTCTGATGAGTAATGATCAGGGCAGGCCTCATGGTATTATTGGAAAGAAGGTACACAATTGCAGGAATTTTATGGGAATTAAAAACCCTAATATAGAATCACAGTGCCCCTTGGCAGATGTAGCAGTGTCCTTATCTGCTAAGTGAGGAAAGAGCCTGGACTAGATGCACTATAAAATTCTATCCACCTTGAAAATTCTATGATTCTAAAAGCAGCATTTAAATTATAGGAATAATATAAGGAATAGGAAATGTAACAAGTTCAAAACAGAGTTGAAACCTCAAAATTTAACATGGGGATATTGATTTATCAGGGTCGCTCAACTTCTGACTCAAGGACCTATGGTCTTTGATGTAGTCATTCTGAGAGAATATGGGTGACCTAAGAAGATATTGTCAAGGATCCCACTGTTCACTGATCTTCTGCAATCAGTTCATTAATTCCCCATTTTTACTGCTTAAGACCTATAGTAGATCAAAGGAAAACCCAACACTCAGGGGCAAAGCACAGGGGAGCCCACAGAAACATAGGGAAAAACATTCAGGAAAAGCATATTTCTGAAACTGCATTGTTCTGTCACATCTGCCTGTTTCTTCTTTCTTCAAATTATATCAGCTTTGAAACAATTGTATAATGGACGTGCATTATAAATGCCAGTTCAGAAATTTTACTTCTCCCTGCTTTTATCTGCTGCCTACTGGCAGCCCAATGTAGAAGAGGAGCTATTGTAGTTCTCAGAGCTATTGACTGCAATTTCTGCTTGCTGCTCTGACTTTCTTATTGTGGTGCCATGACTTTTAAAAACGAGTCCTCCCATACATGTTTCTAAAATCACAAATACTGTGTTTCTGTTTGATTATTTTTAATGAGAGGCAGCAGTGAAAAAAAGGTTTCTGAAAGAGAAAAACATAGAGCTGAAAACTTGGGATTCACATATTTCTATTTTGGGCTCTGTTTTTGATTAGTGGCTCCTCAAAGGATAGGACCAGATCTTATCCTCCTTTATATCCCCCAAAGCAAATATACTCTTTTGTGTCTCTGTTCTGAATAGTGACTTAAACAGAGTAGGCACCCACTCAGTATTTCTTGAAAAAGTGAACAAATGAATGAAAGAGAATGGTCAGATAATTTAAGCCAGGGATGGCTTACTTTGTGATATGGTGCTGTCATTATGGAATTCCAGGAATGGAAGGGATGTACCTGAGAAGGTACATTTCTAAAATTGAAGCAAATACATAGAAGTTTCTTTTAGACTGCTTTATGACCTTTTGGGTTATTGCTATGCAGAGAAGCAAAGATGCTTTCCTCATAGTAATATTGACAGCTCTCTATTTCTACACTTTATTTTCTTAGAGTTAAAGATTCACTGGAAGCACTATATGCTAATTACCCATTCATTTTCCTTAAAATGAAGAGTTTGGACTTGGGAAACTGTAATATTCTTCCCAAATTTAGTATTTATGTCTATTATTCAGTTACCTAGAGATGGCAACTAAATCATCCTACCATCATCAGGTAACATACCATCAAAATCATCTTAGGTGGTGGGTATCCATCTCATTCTTAAAGAATATCTAGGGAATGTGCTTCTATGACCTTTTCCCACCTTTCTTATAATGTTTAGGAACCATCTGTTAGCTTAAGAAAACTGTTCCTTATTCATTATTATTTTAACCTATTTCCTCTTATTCTTTTCTCAAGTGGACATGAAAGAATCATAAAATCTAACGGTCTCAGCTCATTTCTTAGGAAAGATTTCATGGTTCAATGATGTGGTGCATAGTGAATAGTGAGTAGTGAGTAGTACTCACTCCTAGTACTCTCCCTTCCTGATACTTCATTACCATAGGACATTTCCCAGAACATGGTGAAGCCCCCTTAAATAGTTTGACCTAAAAGCTGCTTATCAATATAAATGAAATATATTGGGCAAAACACAATATTTTATTTTAATCATGTTTGTTTACATACCCTCTAATTTATAAAATGTAATTTGTAATAGTATTTCATCATCATCACTCCAAATTGGTGAGTTTCTACTGTCTTTAATTTTGGGGTGTATGGTATCAAATACAAAATCTGTTTCTAATAGGAAGGAGTTAAGCAGCTTTCCACAGCTGATGGGAAGTTGGGACATTATTGGAGTAATTTTATTCAAGGAAATAAATGCATTTTCACTTACAGGGTTCATACTTACAAAAATTGTGGTGTGTGGTTTCTGAAGAGAATGTAGTACTCCTTTGGGCTTTAGGAGATTCAGTAGTTCCCTAGAGAAGGTATTCCACTGGAACCTTGCAATTAGGGCATGTGTCCCTGAATTAAGTTAAAGATAGAATAATTGGCTTATTTAGTCTACTCTTCGCTCCTTTTTTTTCCTCCACACTCTATCCTCACTGGGGCAGGATGACACTGAAACCATCCTAGACATGCAATTGTTTTTATTCTATCCACAGAAGGAAACATACCACAGAGGAAACTATACCCTCTCTCTATCCCTCTCTTTCAGAATATTCCATGTTCTTCCCATTGTCCCATTGAAATCCATCCTGATTCCATATCCATCCAGGAACTATGGAATTGAATCTTGTTAACTAAAAATAAACAAATAAATTTTAAAAAAAAGAAGAAAGAGAATAGGCCAGAACACATTGGGAACATAAAATTAGAGAGAATCAGATTTTAAGAATCCCACTGACAACTGGAGTATGCAACTTCTTTGCTGATGCCTTCTTGTAGATTGTAGGTTATCTTGCTGCCAGATAGATGGGACAGTGGATAGAGAGCTGGACCTGGAGTTAGGAAGATCTGAGTTCAAATCCTGTCTCAGACACTTATTAACTGTGTGACTGACCAAATCACTTAAGATCTATCTGCTTCAGTTTCTGTAAAATGGGCATAAAGTAGTACTTATTTCCTTGGGTTGTTGGGAGGATAAAATTACATACTTTATATAAAGCACTTTATAAACCTTAAAATTGCATAAATGCTAACATTATTATCTTGACTTCTCAAATCCACACATGGTAGATGCCATGTGTGTCTTATGTATGAAAAAGCTAATCACTGGCAGGCTGGTCATTCATCAATATTTGCCCATGGCAACCCAGGAAACAAAGAATTTCAAAATGACTCCCATTCTTTTGTTTTCTTTTCTTCTCCAGTAATGGTGACAGTGATAGAAAAAAGGTTAGAATGTACTAAGAATCACATAGTTTTTAGACTCCCTATAAACACCATAACTTAAGTATTGTATTTTCAATGTGAGGTGCTCGTCCAGTTATATTCTCATAAAACCAGAAGACACAAGGAAGTTTCAGCTAAATGGGAAGATGGATCATAGATTTTTCCTTGGAGAGACAAAGAAAGCAATTCTTAGGACTAGTTTTACAATGATTCCAAAGGCAATAAGAGATATCATTTTGTGGGACATTTAATCATCTTGGTACTCTGGTGATGTTAGCTTTTTTTTTTTTAATAAAGATAACAATTGAGATAGTTGAAGCCTATGAGCCAACATTTGTAGCAAAGAATGAGAAGGTAGAGAAATTTCATGAAAGACTCAATAAGGTTGTCCAGATTAAATCAATTTATATGTTAATACTTGATCACTTTAATGCAAAGGCAGGTTCAGGGGAGGATGGTGGAAAAATATGCTAGGAATCTTGGTTAAGCAGTAAGAAATGAGAGAAACCTATATAGAAGTCTTAATAATATATATAATAAATATTTTCTTTAAGAGTCAAGAGGTACTAGAAATGGCAAGCCCCAAATAATATAACAAAAAATGAAATTGATAGTAAAGAGGGCAAACAAATACAATGAATATTCCTAGTCCTTGTTTATTCCAGGCTCCAGATACTCTTTTTGGCTCATTTTCATCCCCACCCTCTGGCAAGTCCTTATCTTTAAAAAAAATCATCCATTGCTAAAAATCATTTAAATTCATTCATTAGTAAAGAGCAAAGACAGTTTACTTAAAATAGCAATGCATAATAAGATCAAGGAAATATATCAGCAGAACTATCAGAACTATCCACACATTTGTGGTCCATGAAAGCCAAATCATCTTCCAGTCCCCCAAGGACAAAGGATGAAATCTAATCTCTCTCCTACTTTCTTTCTGTGCTTTGTAGAAAGCTGGCAATCACTGCTTAAGATATATTGTACTTAACTCAGGACTAAGGTCCAGGATGATCCCTAGAACTCTTGACTATGGGTTATTCATCTTCCACTAAGGGGCAAGGAGGGGCCTTGGGAATCTCTGTCTCCTACTTCTTGGTCTTAACCATTGTGCAGGCTAGGAAGGGCAGGAGGACTTTCAACATTAGTGAGTTGAACAGAGAAGGGTGGAGTCAGTAAGAGTCTCCTAATTTTGTATGGCCTTTCACCTTGATTCTTCCCTCAATTTTTTTCTCACCAAATTAATTCTGGTTCTGGGGTTTCCTGAATCTCTTGTACCTATGATTAACTTCCTGTAATCATAATTCATTCTTAGAACTGCAGCGCCATTGGGTTTTCTTTGTTACTAGGCTGGTAGTATCCACCATTTACTTTAGCCCTACCAGAAATATATCCTGGGAGGAAAATGGGCAGTGAAACTACTGTCAGAGTCACTGTCAGAGCATTGGCAAAATACTGGGGTATCACTCATAATTATATTCTAATGGACAGAAAATGGCTAATTAATGTTGTGGGAATAATTTTCAAAATAGTTGTCCATATACACCAAAGCAGATAGTAGAATCCTTATGGTAAAGAAAAAAAAATCAATGCCAAATTAGAAGAAAGAATGAAAAGGAAAAGACATTATATATTTGAGAAAGTTTCAAAATGACATATTTAAACAAATCATTGTTCATGCTATTCATATTTACCACCCAATCAAAATCATGGTAGTCATTGTCTAAAGACTCCCAGGTCACTCCTCTTTCTTCCTCAAATAGTTTAAGCTTAAATTTTTTTCTCTCCTCTCCAACTCTTGCCCTCATACTAAGGGACTTCACCATATATATTAATTTTCCATCAAATTACCATAACTATTCAGTTCCTCAACCTATTAACCTCCTATGACTAACTTTTTTATTCTACCTCAGTCACACACAAAGATGGTCATATCTTTGATCTTGCCATCACCCACAAATATATCTTCTCCATGTTTAAGAATTCTGAAATTCCATTATCTGACCATGATCTATTGGATTTTCACCTCTCCCTCTGCCTTCCCTTATAAAACCCTATTAATCATCTACACTATGATCTCTAGTCCCTTGACCCCTTAATTCTCTCTCAGGTTATCTCTTGGACATTAACCACTCTCTCCTCTTTTCCCCACCTTGACTCCTTAGTGAGTCATTTCAACCCTACACTGTCCTCCTCTCTTGAATCCCTAGTCCCTCTATCATATTGCCTATTACACCCAGTCAAGTGTCAGCCTTGGATCGCTCCCATCATTCATAGTCTTTGTGCCTACAAGTGTGCTGTTGAGCAAAGATGGAGAAAATCACACAACTGCTCTGACTGGATCCACTACAAATTTTTGTTACATAATCTCAACTGGGCCCTTACTGCTGCTAGGCATTCTTATTATGCTTCTTTTATAAATTCACTATACCACTTTCTACAGCATTTCTTCTAAACCTTTTTACCCCTTCTTCAGCCTCCTATGTCTTTCCTTCCTCCACTTCTCTCAGATGAGAACCTTGCTTCATATTTTACAGAAAAAAATTGAGGCCATTTGCCATGAACTTCCTCTTCTCCCTCTGCCTCATCTTCTATCACTCAGGTGGCTTCTGCTACCCCTGTTTCACATGATGAAGTGGCTTTACTCCTTCAAGCAGATCCCTTTCCATCACATCTCCTGCAACAGATCACATCCTCTGTCATCTCCACTCTTTCACTTTATTTTCAGTCTCTCTTTGTCTCTGTCTCTGTGTCTGTATGTCTGTCTCTCTCTGTGTCTCTGTGTCTTTCCTCTCCTGCCTCATTTCTTATTACCTACAAACATTATCATGCCTCCCCTATCCTGAAAAAAGACCCACTTGATCCTCTCACACCTACTAACTCTTTTCCTATATCTCTTCTGCCCTTTGTAGGTAAACTCCTCAAAAAGTCTGTCTACAATAGGTACCTCCACTGTTTTTCTTCTCAATCTCTTCTTAACTCTGCATGATCTGGCTTCTATCCTTATTCTATCAATATTATTCTCTCCAAAGTAACTAATGATCTTAGTTCCTAAATCCAATGCTCTTTTCTCAGCCCTCATTCTCCATGGCCTTTGGACAACTCCTGACACTATTGGTCCCTCTCTCTTCCTTGATATGCTTCTTTTCTCCAGGTTTTCAGAATATCATTCTATCTTGTTTTTCCTACCTATCTTACTGCTCTTTTTCTGTCTCCTTTACTGGATCATCATACAGATCACACCCTCTAACAGCAGGCATTCCTAAAATGCTGGTCTGATATATCACACACACATACTCCTCCCCACTCCTCACAAACTCTAGTGGCTTTCTGTTGCCTCCAGGAGTAAAACCAAAATGTTCTGTTTGGCATTCAAAGTCCTTCATAACTTAGCTCCACCTTACTTTTCTAGTTTTCTCATACCTTATTATCTAACATATACTTTTCAATCCAGTAACTATTCCATGGACAAGTCATTCCATGTCTTGGCTCTGGGCATTTTTCTTCCTGATCTTCATGCCTGTAATACTCTTCCTCCTCCACTCCAACTATTGATTCCTCTGGTTTTCTTTAAGTTCCAAGTAAAATCCCACTTTCTACAGGAAGCCTTCCTTAATGTCTCTGAATTCCATTGACTTCCCTCTTTCAATTATTTCCTACTTATCCTGTATATAGTTTGCTGCATATATATTTCTTTACACATTCTCTCCTCCATTAGACTGAGAGCCCCTTGAAGGCAGAGATTGTCTTTTGCTCTTTTTGTACCCCCTGTGCTTAGCACAATGCTTGGTAGTAGGTTAAGCACATAGTAGGTACTTAATAAATATTTAAGGATTGATAAAAAGAACAAACATCATCACTTTCTAATAAATAAAAAAGACCAAAATAGCCTAGAAATCACCTCAGTCATCAAACCATTGAGCTATTTATCAATCAGAGAGATATGACAGCCAAAGTCAACACTTATTTAAACTATAAACTTGTTTGTAAAAGCTTAGGGAGTAGGATGATGGAAGATTATGATCAATAATGAAAGAAGCAATGGTAAAAAAAAAAACTAGTTCAAAGAAAGCTTAAGAGATATAATTAAGCAGATTATCCCAAGAACATAAAGAGGAACAAAAAAATAAAGGATAAAAATGGAAAAGAACTGACAATATTTTTTACACTTTTTTCTCCATTACTTAAGTAGAGCTACTACATTTGGATACTCATATCACAATGCATGATATATTTTTTCTTCCTCGATGAAGTAGATATTGCTCTAAAGAAAAAAAAAATAAAGGAAATCCAGTTGGACTAGGCTAACTTTGTGCTGAAGGTAACAATTTGTGGAAATAAGAGATAATTTCTCATGACATATGGAGAAAGGTAATATATGTAACACTTGGAAAAAAAATCATGGACCTTGTATTATCAAAAAAGAGGGCTACCAAGAAACTATTAATAATTATTGACACAATAAAAAGGTATGAATGAAGGGGAAATGGTTCTTTCAGATCTCAAATAAATAAAGCAATGTTCAACAAAACCATTTGAAATTGATTAAACAATAAAGGAATCAATCAAAGGAACAAACTAGACATGGTATAATCAGAAATAATACAACTTAATAACACAGTGTCTGATAAACCTGAAAGCACAAATTACTTGGAAAGAACCCCCTGTTTGATAAGAACTACTAGGAAATTGGAAAAGTAGTCTGGTAGAAATTGGGCTTATCATATTCCAAAATAAATTCAAAATAGGTACATAACAAGAATATTAAAGATTATACTAGAAAGAAATCAGAAGGGGGCGGAGCCAAGATGGCGGAGTAGAAACAGCATTTCCAATGTGCTCTGCCCCACACAAATTTCAAATAAGGTGAAAGGGGACTCCAAACAACTTCTAGAGCCACAGCACCCACAGAACGGCACAGAGAAGCTAACCTCCTGCTGAGGAGAGCCCAGCAGCCCTGCAGGAAGCGGCCAGCACAGCGCTCTGAGAGCGGGCAGCACAGCTAGCTGGGAACCAACAGAGCAGAGCTCTGGGAGCTGAGCCCAGGCCCCCGGTTTTAGCCCCAGGGCTGCAGGCCTTCAGCCGGCTGGAGGGACCCCAGAACACCAGCAATTGTGGCGATTCCAGAATTATCAGCACAGATATGCCTAGGACAAAGTGAGAGGTTAGTGCCCTATGGACTTTGGGACCAGTATTTGGGGAACGTGTGGCTGCCTCCCCTGGGGGCGAAAAGCTGCTGAAGAAACAGCTGCACAGAAGCCATTTTGCCACTTCAGTAGTGGCTCTAGCTCCTGGTCTGCAAACTGTAGGGAGATCCAGCAATCAGTCTGGGGGTTAATCGCTCTTGCTTTAAACTGCCTTGATCTGGATTATGGTCTGGGGGGGAAGTTTGGGGTGGGTATCCAACTTGCCAGAGTGGGTGGAGGCTTTACAGAGGCCACACAACTGGCGGAAGTTGTGAAGACCCCACGTTTGGGTGGAAGCTCCCCTGTCTGGTGGCAGAGTCCTACTGTGGCAACAAGCCCAAAAATCAAGTAATTAAGTGGCAACATGCCTAGGCAAATGAAACAAAATAAACAGAAAAGTTCAACATTGACTCCTATTTTAGGGGCAAAGAGGCTCAAAGCATGGAGGAGGACTGTGAGGTCAGAACTCCTGCACCAAAAGCCCCAAATGAAAATACAAGCTGGCTACAGGCCATAGAGGACCTTAAGAAGCAGATAAAAGAAGTGGGGGAAAATTTGGGAAGAAAAATGAAAAAGATGCAAGAAAAGTATGAAATGACAGTCAACAGCCTGACTGAGGAAAATAACACCTTAAAAAATAGACTAACTCAAATGGCAAAAGAGGCTCAGAAAGGCAATGAGGAGAAGAATGCCATAAAAAGTCAAATTTGCCAGATGGAAAAAGAATCTTAAAAGCTCACTGAGGAGATTCATTCCTTCAGAGTTAGACTGGAGCAAATGGAAGCTAGTGACTTTATGAGAAATCAAGATACTATTAAACAGATCCAAACAAATGAAAGAATAGAAGGCAATGTGAAATATCTCATGGGAAAAACCACTGACCTGGAAAATAGATCCAGGAGAGACAATTTAAAAATTATTGGACTACCTGAAAGCCATGATCAAAGAAAGAACCTAGAAATCACCCTTCAAGAAATTCTCAAGGAAAACTGCCCTGATGTTTTAGATCCAGAGGGCAAAATAGAGGTTGAAAGAATCCACAGATCACCTCCTGAAAAAGATCCCAAAAAGAAAACTCCTAGGAATATTATAGCCAGGCTCCAGAACTCCCAGATCAAGGAGAAAATACTACAAGCAGCCAGGAAGAAACAATTTCAATATTGTAGAAACACAATCAGAATAGCCCAGGACCTGGCAGCTTCTACACTGAGGGACTGAAGAGCATGGAATATGATATTCCAGAGGGCAAAAGAGCTGGGATTGAAGCCAAGGGTCACCTACCCAGCAAAACTGAGTATCTTGTTTCAGGGGAAAATATGGTCATTCAGTGGAATAGAGAACTTTCAAGCATTCTTGAGGAAAAAACTAGAGTTGAATAGAAAATTTGACATTCAGACACAAGAAGCAAGAGATGCCTGAGAAGGTAATCAGGGAAAAGAAATTAAAAGGAACTTATCAAAGTTGGACTATTTACATTCCTACATGGAAAAAGAATAACTGTGTTTGATGAAACCTTTCTCATTATGAAAATAATTGAAGAAGGGTACATGGTATATGTTCACAGGTATACATGGATAGAGGGCACAGGTTGAATTTGATGGGAAGGGATGATTCTTTTTTTTTTGGAAGGCAATTGGGATTGGGTGGCTTGCCTGGGGTCACATGGCTGGGTTTTTGTTTGTCTGTTGGGTGTCTGGGGCCGGATGTGAGCTCGGGTCCTTCTGACTCCAGGCCCAGCGCTCTGCTTGCTGTGCCACCTAGCCACCCCAAGGAAGGGATGATTCTTAAGGGGTGAAGTCAAGAAGTGAGAGAGGAAAGTGGCAAGAGGAGATGGAGAGAGACAGGGTAGGGTAAACTATCTCATGTAGAAGAGGCAAGGGGAAGTAGTTGCAGAGGGGGCGGGGGAAGAACAGGAAGACAAAAAGGCAAAAGCATATTCTCACTGAAGTTGGCTCAAGGAGAGAATCACATACATACTAAATGGAATATCTTACCCTCACTCACTCTCCTGAGTAGGAGAAAGGGGGATGAGAGGGGGGATGATGGAGGGGAGGGCATTCTGGGGAGAGGGGAGGTTAGAAGTACCCACTATCAAAGAGGGACAGGATCAAAGTAGGGAATGGACCAGTTGGGAGGTGAGATGGGTGGGAGAGAAATATAAGCAGTCTTTTACAATATATCTACTATGGTAATGTTTTGCATAGCTATACATGTACAACACATACTGAATTGCTTATCTTCTCAGAGGGAGTGGGTGACAAGGGAGGAAGGGAATGGATCTGAAAATCGAAGTTTTAAAATTAAATGTTTCATAAGATGTGCAGGCATTGGGGCTCAGAGATTCACCTTGCCCTAATGGCAAAGTCGAAGGGGGTATGGGAGAAGATATGGGAGAGAGCAGATTGGATGAGGGGATATCTAGTGGGACTGCTATTCTGGGGTGGTGGGTAGGGAAAAATGGGGGAAAATGTAACTCATAATCTGGTGGAAATGTATGATGTAAACCAGAAGTTAATAAAGCATTTGTTTAATTTAAAAAAAAAAAAACGAAATCAGATGAGAAACAGATCATACTATCTTTCAAAGCTAGGGGTAGGGGATATATTCTTAACCAAACAAGGGATAGAGGCAATTGCAAAAAATAAAATAGATTATCTTAATTACATGAAATATAAAAGCTTTTGCACAAACAAAATTAATGCAGCCTGATAGTGTAGTAGACGGAGTGTTGGGCCTGGAGTCAGAAACACATAAATTCAAATATGGCTGCAGACACTTACTAGATGTTTGACTCTGACTAAGTCATTTAACATAACTTTCTCAGTTTCTTCAACTATAGGATGGGAGTAATAATAGCACTTATGTCCCAAGATTAAATGGATCAAATGAGATAATATTTGTAAAGTATTTAGTACAATGGCTCACACAGAGTAAGTACTATTTAAACACTATTTATTTTTTATTATTATATTGCTAAAAGCCACCCCAGATTGTTAAGTGGTAAGATGTGAAGAAACAGTTCTCAAAAGAATTGCAAACTATTAACAACCATATGAAAAGATTCTCAAAACCACTAATAACAAGAGAAATTCAAATCAAAACAACCCTGAGGTTACACCTCACACAGTGCAAATTGTCAAAAATGTTAATAGATGGAAATAGTCAATGCTGGAAAGGTTGTAGGAAGATAGTCCTATTAAATGCATTGCTGGTGTAGCTGTGAGTTGGTACCATCATTTTGGAAAATAATTTGTAGGTATGAAAATAAGCAATTAAAATGCCCATAGGCATTTACTTAGAGAGTTTGCTGCTAAGCATATACTACAAGGAGGTCATTGACAAGAAGAAAGTCCTCATAACCACCCAAAAAACTACAGTAGGACTTCTTTTGGTAGCCAGGAACTGAAGAAAAGAAAATTTTCATTGATTAGAGAATAGCTAAACAAATTGCAGTCAATGAAAATAATGGATTATCATTAGAGTATAAAAAATGACAATTATGAAGAATACAGAGAAGCATGGACTTATATTAATTGATGAAGAATGAAGTAAACAGAGCCAAGGGGAGTGATATACACAATGACTACAACAAGCTAAATGGAAAGAATCATTTCCACAAAATAACTTAAAGTGAATGTTGCAAAATTACAAAGAACAAGCTTTAAATGAAAGATTTTTAGAAGATTCTCCTACCCCAATTCTTTGCAGAGGTGTGGACTATTGCATATTGTCAGTTATTTTCAATATATTGACTGGTTTTATTTACTTTTTCTTTTCTTTCTTTAAAAAAAATTCTTTGTTGGGGATGGCTAGCTGGTGCAGTGAATAGAGCACTGGCCCTGGAGTCAGGGGGACCTGAGTTTAAATGCGACCTCAGATACTTAACACTTACTAGCCATGTGACCTCGGGCAAGTCACTTAACCCTAATTGCCCTGCCTTCCCCCCTCAAAAAAAAATAAAAAGCAAAAAAAAATTCTTTGTTACATGGAATGACTTTCTGGGAGGGGGAAAAGAAAGGAGTATGGGGTGAGGGTGGGGTTGGGCAGTGTAAAAGCTAAAGCTATCAACATTTTATTTATTTTTATTTATTTATTTTTTTAAAGCAATTGGGGTTAAGTAACTTGCTCAAGGTTACACGGCTAGTCATTATTTATGTGTGGGTGCTCATTTTCTGAGGCCGGTTTCGATCTCGGGTCATCCCAACTCCGAGGCCGACACTTTTACTCACTGCGCCACCTAGCCGCCCCCAACATTTTATTTTTAAAAAGAAAATAAATTGTTGTCAAAGGATAAAAAGCAAGCTATTATAAGAGATGAGATAGGTGAAGACTCCTCCCCTTTCTTTTTTACATAAGCTGGTATCTACAAACACAGAACTTTGCATATACATAAGATTTTTTTTTTTGATGTGTCAATGTCTTTTGAAAAAATTCTTTATGATAAAGGATGATAAAGAAAAAATCTAGGCCTCTAACAGCAAAAGGTAAATACAAATCTATGTTTAAAAAGGACAATGCTAAATAGAAGCATTAGTGTGCTAGCTGGAAGTGGAAGCTTACTTAGTATAATGGGAATGGGAATTCGAAGATTTCCCTGACCCTTAATAGGCCAATGGGGAATTTAAAGACCTTCTCTGCTTTGAAAGTAAACTCTGTCCCCTAATAGGCTGAATGTAGTCACATGGAGCCTGTGGCGGGAGGAGTTTGTGGAAGGGTAGAGTAGAGCTTTTAGGAAGCTGGGAGTTAGAGCTAGACTAGATGGCTGGGCAAGAGGATGCTCAGGCAAGGAGTCAGGTTCATCAGTAAATATTGATCTAATATTGGTTTGTGGAAAGATTAAAGAATGCTCTGGCTCTCTGTGCTGCTATGGCTTGTTAACTACTTTACCACTATGATGGAATTGGCTTACTGGTTTTGGGATTTGATTTTCTGGTGTCTAAATAAATGTTTTGCTTCTGCCTCTGTATGGAGAGTTTGTTATATTTTATGATGGAGTGCCATGCAGGAATATTTATAGTCACAATCTTTATTGTGATCATGGACACTGTAAATGTTGCTTTGGCACTACACTTAGCTACCACTGACTTTATTCATCACCCTTGAGCATTTTATTGATTTTGAATGGGTGCTATTTGACCCATAACTGAGATCCAATAGACTAAGATATTGTTAACCCAAGGTTGAAATAGCTTGAAAGTGATAAGTTTAATCCTTCATCTTGTTTGTCTGTATGGTGCCAAATAACCTTTGGGATTTAATTTTCACAAAATCAATTAATATTTTTTACTATATTGGTGGAATTGGCATGTTGTTTTAGCTTTGAGTGAACACAACTTATATGCTTTAAGTACTGGTTATGAAAATAAGACCAAAACTTGATGATGAATATGCAGATGAACTTAGTAGAACAAGGAGCCAGTTATCATTGCCATTTACAAAATGAAAAGGATTGATTAAATGACTGTTTTAGACACTCTATGATTTACTACGCAAAGTAAGTTAGTATTTATAACTGCATGGTCTCCAGACAAATATCACATGACTCCATTTGGTCAAAGCCAGAGGAGAGTTTGCTTTCAATACTTCTGCTCTTACAGACCCTTCTCAGGACATGCTTAAAATAAATAGTAATATATTGCTTACACTTCTTGTGGAAACCCATGTTATTAACTTACCCAGATCTACTGTGAGATTGGTTTAAGAGGTAATTATAGACCTACACACTTTTCAACACATTAGTTATCCAGCAGACTGTAATAACTTTTTGGGCTGCTAGGTTTGAGGATATAAATATGTGTTTGGAACATAATACAAAAACATTTTTCACAGTTGGAAGTACATACTATTTGCTCACAAATACTCATCAGTTGGTTATGGATAGATTTCACAGAATTACAGTAAAGAAGAGGACTACACATATTTGGCAACTCCATGCCAACGTATTCAGCCCTACACTTAAATTATCAGTAGAATCCTTATTGTATTTCTTATGTTAAAGATCATTCAGCACCCAGTACAATCATTAACTTGAAGAGAAGGTAATAGAAGGGGATTGAGGTGAAGGAACTAATGGCTCTAGACAATAAGAAGGGACCTTGTAGATCACAGGATAGCAGAACCGGAAGCAATTTCAGGGGCTTGTCATTCAACTGATAACTAAAGAGTAAATCCTTTTACAACACACTTGAGAAATGTTCATCCAACTTTTTGCTGAAGGCTTCAATAAAGGGAAACCCTCTATTTCCAGAGGCAATACATTCTACTTTTGGATAGCTCTAATTGGTAATAATAATAACAAAAATGAATACATTGTTTATATATACATATTTAAATAATAGTATGTATACTATATGGTATATAGTACATATGTACTATATATGTGTTGATAGTAGATAATACATATTATATATAATATAAACATAGGTAATAAGTATAAAATACTTTGCAGATTTAAAAGCTATATATAAAAACTACATAAGGGACATCTGAAGCTATGTATAATATAGCTTTACTATACATATTATATATGCATTATATTTTTACTACACATGCTATATATAGTAAAGATATCTGTCTGTCTATCTACCTATCATCTATCTCCTTATCTGTAAAATGCGAAAAATAATAGCACTTACTTCACAGGTTTGTTTTAAGGATCAAGTAAGATAATATGAGTAAAGCACTGTGAATTTTAAATATATATGTATATATATTATGTGTGTATGTATACCATTATTTAAAGCTTACATATTATATAGATTTACTATATATACTGTTAAAAGCTATGTATAATATAGCTTTACTAGATATACTACAAGTAGTATATATGGTAAAAGTATATCATATGTAGCACATGTATGTTATATAGTATAAAGTATATTATATAGTATTTACATACTTTATATTTTGGGGGGAGGGATATAGGATGTGTTCACGAAAGACTAGTACCTCTGGTGTGAGGGCTGCTTTCCACCTTTGGTGTCTACATGATCCAACTAATTCTCACCTGTGATTCCAAGAAGCTGTAGTATACACAGTGGCCACACTCCTGTAAACTATTTGGGCAGACAGGCTAAACCAGGTTGAAGGTTACATAGGGGTCTCAAACGCAGTGGTGAATAAGGGGGGGTTTCTAAACCAAGCATGTGAAGACTTCCCCTGACAGAATGGGTGGATGAGAACAGTTTTTTCCATGAAGGCAGCTGAAGCAGGCATGGTGGAGGCCTTAGAGATTGGTTAGACACCAAAGACACCAAAGTCATCCACTGCATCTTGAGCCATCACCAGTCATCTTGACTCTGTCTTGCCGCTAGACTGTGATGACTCTGGAAGATTGAGTGAGGCCAATAGCTTTGTGCAACTCTGTCCCATTTAAATCCAATTTAGGTTATATCAAAAGACATTACCCATACCATTTTCCCATTTTTACCTATCTCAAGATCCTGTGGTGACAGGTAAGGGATGAAGCAGCACGTGCAGATGCACTGGGAGCTGTAGTCACAACCTTGCACACAGGTCATAGGGTTGCCTTCTCATTGGAAGTAGCAATGAGATTCAGCAACCCCTCAGTGTCTGAGCAGTTTTTTAAGGATTGCACTGCTCACCTCCTGGTGTGAGGAAGGGGAGAGAAAAAGTACCCTAAAATTGTCTGCTTACCCAATCCTGGCCTGATTACAATGGCAAGCAGGGATGCTACCCTGTGGTTGAAACACAAAAAATATGCAAAAAACATCTGCAAAGATGATTGCACTCACCATCAATATATGGAATGTGTACACACAAATTCCAGTACACCTGACTCAGCAGGTGTCACATTCAAATAACAGTGTGAGTGAAACAAGGCTGGCAAATTAAGAGTAGCTTACTGAAGGTAGAACTGATACATGTTCTGGAATGGGGGCAGTGACAGGGAATGCCATGAAGCTGGTAGAGATTTTGCAATCAAAACTAATCTAGTCAACAAATTGTATGCCTACCAAAAGGAGTGAATGATAGACTCATGACAATGTGATCGCAACTTGCAGGAAAATGGCACACCATGATCATCAGTGTCTATGCTCCCTCCCATGATGAGCACTGATGGGGTCAAAGAAAAATTTTAGATGTGGAGACTCTTGTCATCAATGTGCTGAAAGGACAAGCTTATAATTCTGGATGACTTTAATGCTAGAATAGGTTCAGACTACCAGAAATGGCAGGGAGTTCTTTTGAGGAATGGATTTGGAAACAATAGAAAACTTATTACTGGAGACTTGTGCATCTCATGATCTCATCACCAACACTGTCTTCCATTTACATAAACACACTAAAACTTCATGGATACACCCTTGCAGCAAACATTGGCATTTAATAGACGATGTGATTATAAGGAGAAGAGGTAGACAGGATGTATGAGTGAGAAAGGCAATGTGTGGTGAAGAGTGCTGAACTGATCATGGACTTATCTTCTCCAAGCTAAATGTTCACATTCAACAAAAGCCGCAGTCCCAAGGCAAAATGACTACCAGAAGAATTAATAATAACAAAGTAAAGTGCTTCTCTGAATAGGAACAATTTGTTGCTAAATTGGAGGGAAAGTTGAGCCAATACACATTGGCAATAGTGGAACAGAAAAGGGGTGGTAAATTTTCAGAGATTTGGTGTACAACACTGCATTTGCTCATCTGGGTCAGGACACCGACAAATATCAAGACTGGTTTTATGAAAATGATGGGGAAATTCAGAAACTGCTAATTAAAAAATGAGAACTCTATCAGCAGGATAGTTCATCTATCTCTAGGCAGCATTTAATTCTATCAAAAATAAAGTACAAGCAAAACTTCAAGAGATGCAGGATTCTTGGCTCAGTAAGAAGGCAGATGAAATTTTATGCTGATAGCAATAATTCAAGCACTTTTATGATGCCCTGAAGGCTATTTATGGGCCACATTGATTAGTGATAAGGGCATGATCCTAGCGAGATGGGCCGAATACTTCCATAGTGTTCTCAACACCATCACCAATCAATGCTGAAGCCATTGACCATTTACCTCAGGTTGAAGTCAATCCTCCCTAGCTGAAGTTCCAAATGAAGAAGAGGTTTTCAAAGCCATTAGGCTCCTTTTGTGTGGCAAAGTGCCTGCTGCTGATTCTATTCCTACTGAGATTTACAATATACTCATATAAAAGCAGAATGAAATTGTCTGGGTTATATGGCAAGATAAGGTTATCCCCCAGGAACTCAAGGATGCCTCCATTGTTCATCTCTGTAAACGTAAAGGAAATAGATTGTCCTGTGACAATAGCAGGGGCATCTCTCTCTTAGTCACTCCTGGCAAGATTCTTACCAGAGTCTTCTTAACGGGCTAATCCTTCACCTGGAAGATGATCATCTATCTGAGAGCCAGTATGATTTCAGAAAGAGCAAGGCAATGGTTGATAATGGCGACTGCTGCCTGACAACTCCAGAGAAAATGCAAGGAGAACAGAGGTCTGTACTTAATGTTTATAGATAGGATCAAGGCCTTTGATACTATCAGTCATGAGGACTTATGTCAAAATCTGGTTGCCCAGAAAAGGTCATTAGTATTGTACGTCAGTTTCATGATGGAATGCTTGCCTGGGTTCTGGATAATGGACAGTGCTCTTGTGCTTACCCAGTTACCAATGGAAAGAAATGACTTTCAGTCATGTTGTCAAATACCTTCAATGAGGATGAACAGGAATAGCATCAGGGTCTGCTACTGCACTAATGGTAAATTTGTCAATTTGAAAAGACTACAAGCCAAGAATAAAGTGGAAGGAGTATTGGTGTATGATTTTTTTGTTTGCAGATGATTGTGTATTCAATGCAGCCTCTGAAGCTGAGATGCAAGATATGGATTAGTTCTCTGAAATCAGATGAGAAGGGCAGGTGGGTGCCAGGTTGTTTCAATCTCAAGCTTGAATATGTATTTTGACAATTCCCCCTCTAAGCACTATACACACATATACATGTGAATGTACACACACATATATACATATATATGTTTATGTACGTGTGTTTTTGTATGCCTCCATCAACTAATAGTGATTTTAGACAAGTAGAAACACATTGAATTTGATTGAATCCTAGACTTCGTGATTTAACCATTTAAAATTCACTTTTTTTCTGATTCCTTAAATGACTTCTATATATTATAAAGAAAAATAAAAATGAATGATTAACATCTATACACCAACTAGTTAATATTTTTCTGGCTACGGGGTCTCATGGGGTGGGGACTTTTGTAACAGGTCCATATCATAACATCCATGTCTTCTAATCTTGTGCTATTAGCTTACAAGGGAAAGGAAGCAAGCAAGTTAGTCACTATGCCCAAAGTAATAAAAGAGGGAAAATTCAATTCTCTCATTTACATGACGCCAAATTACCAGCTTTATTTTTTCACTAAGTTACATTTTGTTCACTTGACATAGAAGCAAAATAATAAGAAAAATACAAGCTTCCTTGCAAAATTTATGTGGCTCTTTAATGTAAGCAAAGTACATCATACATGCATATGCGCACATCTGTATTACATAATTTGATCCTTACAACAATGCTATGAGGTAGTTGTTATTAGTATTTCCATTTTATAGATGAGGCAACTTAGGTTAAAAGTGTGGAAGTGACTTCCTCAGATATATATAGCTAGGGAGTTTTAATGGTGAATTGTGAACTCCTGTAAAAAACTGGCTTGAAATCCAGTGCCCTATCCACTACACCAAGCATTGACTTCTCAACTTTTGTATTCTCTGCAGATTATAATAGTACATAGTAGATGGTCAATGCATTTTCTTCTGAAGTGAGCTAGGTTCCATATGAAAACCCTGCTTTGTTTCAAATCTCATCTTACTATGTTGATTAAATGCAAAGAACAAAACCATTTGTCCTATTTTCCTGATGTTTAATTTGGTGGTGTGGATGTTTATCTCTGACCTATTGTACCAATGAGAGGTCAGCTAGAAGCAGTAATAGTATCCAGGATGGCTTCTCTGGAAATTTTAAACCTTTGGTTTCTTTTTGCTCAAGGTCTCCATGAAACTAAGAACTAACAGGCCAGGTTTCACAGTCAATAGGAAATAAAAAGGTAAAGCAATTACCTTGATAGTTTAGGTAGAATTGTCATTCTTCCCTGTGTCTCTAGACCAGGTTAGAATTTCCTTCCAAATTTATTAGGATCATTCACTACCCATTTAAAGTGCATTTATTGAGTGCTTGTAATCTACTTCATATCAAAGAAAGACTTGCTCATTTAATTAATAAATCAATATTTTTATATTTCATAATTCATTTATTTCAGAGCTTCTCCCAATCACATAGATCATAAACTTTTTATGCCTTTTTATTCTGTCTTCCTCATTCCTTGTCCATTTCTTTTAATCAATCCTTCATAGAGGATTTACCTAATACATTGAAGGCCTTCCTCTTGTTCTATTAATATGTAGGGGTACTCACCCTATTTCTTTGCAGAGGGGGAAAGTTCACAAGTCTGGTACATTACACATATTTTCAGACCTTTGATGTATTGATCAACTTTGCTGATGTTTTTCCTCTTTTCTATTCTTTAAAAACATTTGTTATATGAGTTGACTCTTTGGGAGGAGTGAAGAGGCAGGATACTAGGATTAAAAGATCACAAAATTTATTTAAAAATAAAAACAAGGCTACCAGTGATCCATATGTTATGTCTACCTGTTGTCTTGCATTTTCACTACATGACAGACTCACCTTTCCAATCACATATGTTCTTAATAGTGACTTTTACCTAACTTCTCAGAGGCAAGTAACCATTGGTAACAACATCACTGCCTACATATATCCACCATGTGTTTTTTTATTGTCCTTTCAATTATTTATAATATCTCTGAGATTTTCTTGTTCCATGATATAACCTGATCTTCTCATGCTTATGGCTCCTTGTTGGTTTGTAGAATTTCTCCTGATTGTTGAACAAACTTAACTCTGTAGTCACTTCTGTCATAACTTCTTATATGTGACTACGGAGGTAGCAACCTTGTTCAACAATCTGATAAATACTGAAAGCAAGCAAAATATCAAAGAGGCATTCCCACTTAAAGTTTCCCCCAATATCGTAGAAGATAATCTTGAATAAACTATAGAGAAAGATTCCCTATTTATTGGGGTTGTTCTTCAAAGCTTTGATTTAAAAATGGGACATATCAATTTTATTGAGCCCTGGGATACTTAATGAAATAATAATATTCTGAAAGAGATTGATTTAAATGCATCCTGGAAAAAACAAAATGCATGAAATACAATGACAGGGAATTTAAGTGGCACAGTGGAGAGAGTGCCATCATGGAATCAGGAAGACTCATCTTTGTAAATTCAAATCCAGCCTCAAATACTTATTAACTGGGTGACCCTGGGAAAATCATTTAACCCTGTCTGCCTCAGTTTCATTATCTGTAAAATGAGTTGGAGAAAGAAATGGCAAACCACTCCAGCATCTTTTCTGGAAAACCCAAAATGGGGTCATGAAGTGTCACACATGACTAAAAAACAACTAACAACAAAAATGTCTTATATATATTTAACTACCACAAAGAATCTGCAATAACTGAAAAAATGATTCAACAACAACAAAAACTCATAATGGTACATACATGGGTAATCAGTTGAGTTGGTTAGATGTTTTATACGAGCAATGAGCCACCATGAGGAAGAGATCAGATCAGACTGGATCATAGAAGACTAAGATCTCAGAAGAAGAAAAAAAAATACTAAATACCCCAAAGCTAATGGAAAGACATATGGTGAATCTATGTTAGCTGTGGATAAACCTAAATGAGATTAAGTTATTTAACTGGGTTTAGTTAATTGAGATGTACTTTCATATATTGATGGCCAAATCCTTACCCTATCTTGTAGCACTCAGCAGATAAGAACCTGATCCCCTACAAAATTACCTTGAATTAATTATTATTATTATTGTTATTATTATTATTTTGCTTTTTGAAGGGCAATTGAGGTTAAGAAATTGTGTCAAGTGTCTGAGGACAGATTTGAACTCAGGTCCTCCTGACTCCAGGGCCAGTGCTCTATTCACTGCGCCACCTAGCCGCCCCTACCTTGAATTAATTTTGTGTATAATTGTTGCCCCACCTTGAAAGAGGGTAAGTTCTTTTAGATCAGGGATACATTTTTGTCTTTATGTTATTAGCCTATTATGCTTAATATGTTTGTTCATCTTGATTTATGTATTTATTTATTTAATGAATCCTAGTACTGTACTTTTTTCATTGCACTATATAATAACTAATAAAGCTTCATTCCTACCAGAGTGCTTACAAACCTAAATTCAATTAATTTCTCTTCCTTTTGTTCTCTAGACTGAATAACTTGACTTTTCCTCTAGAAGTCACTCTAGATATTTATACCTGGGATTGTGATTGTGTCATGATTTCATAGCTAGGTATTTCCTGTCCTATTGAATCAAATAATCTTTTTTTTTTCTGGTCTGACTTTGTGTTATTTAGAAAGGATATTTGTGTGTCCAAATTTTTATACATCCGGGGAGAATATTTAGCCTTCCAATGGGATTCAGAAGCTTGATATACTTTGAAGCACAGTGACATGATATGTCATAGAAAGGCAGAATGGCATATTGGAAACAGCACTGGACTTGGAATTTGAAGATCTGGCTGCTTTAAATTCTGGCTCTGCCCCTTATTTGTGAATGGGAAAACCACTTAATCTCTCAGTTTTCTCACTCACAAAATGGGGATAATAATGTTTGCTTTACCACCTTTCAGAGCTGTGAGAAAATAAAACCATTTAGAATGAGTAATATGCTATATTCATGTATCTGGATATGTGAAGAACTAAAGGCTGAAACTCCAAGGAAATGGATCAAGGAAAGATGGTGCAATTTTAAAGCTATTTGCTGTTGCACGTGATGGGAAAAGGCTTTTCTTTTGTTGTGGGAGGGTAGGGATGCAAATAGTTGGTTTTAGTTTATGCTTCACTACAGATTATGGCTGATATATATTTCACCACCCCCTTTTCTGTTAGGATTCAATATTTTATCAGTGTAGGAAAACTTTTAGTATGGAAATTGCCTCTACTGATAAAGATCAGCAATTCACTTGCAATGTAAATGTAGAGGATTTTCTGAGGCACTGAGTTTAAATCACTTGCCAGTGGCCACCTGGCTAGCCTGCATGTGTGCATGTGCATGTGTGTGTGTGTGTGTGTGTGTGTGTGTGTGTGTGTGTATGTGTGTGTTTGTATGTGTAGGTTTGAACTCGGGTCTTCCTGAGTCCAAGGCTGACCGTGTATCTGCTGCACTACATTTGACCTTTTAATTCCCTTAATATAATTAAATGTTTCAATATTCATATTCATGCATTAATTGTGAAGCAGATAAGGGTTGGGATGGATCCATTGTTTCAGTCTTCCATTGAGTGCCAAACAGTAATTTGTAATCTTTGATGGATAACTAATGTGAATAATTGATTTACTTAATATTTTATGAGCTCTGGCTTCAGATGCCAAATCGGAGGCTGGTAATATGTAGGGAAGTCTGAAATAATTGGATATATGAACCTGACATAGTGTGTCTTTCTTATCAACTGGGGGAAATACTAATTCCTACTCCAAAAGTCTTCAAGCTAATAGAAAGTAGTAGTTCTATACACTGAACATGAATGGCTTTAGTAGGATGGTGATGTAGTGATGACTGATTTGGCATCTGTATGACCCATTGCTAAGCAGTAGATTTTACACCATTTTGTGCCATTTATTCTTGCAATTACTCAACCATTTGGTATTCTTTACTGAACAGTATTATAAAAATGTTTTACATTTTAAAATCAATTCTAGGAATATCTGAATCAAATGGAATTGAATTAGTCATTCCCCCATCATTTAAGCAAAGTTATTATAAATTTATGTATTAAAAAACATATTAAAAGAAACATATTATTAAGTTATATATTATATATATTTATAATATGTTATATTATATATTAAGTTATTAATCCACTGTAAGAAACCATTTTAGTTCAGTAAAAAAAACTCTGGATTTGATATGAAAGGATCTTAGTTTGAATCCTGGCTTTGTCATTTATTAGTTAAGGGAGATTTTGTGTTGGTACTCAATGCCAATAAGCCCCAATTTTCTTATCTGTCAAATAGGGATAAAATGTTGCACTGCCAACCTCTTAGAATTACTAAGATAATATGATATAACAAGTAAATATCACATGACATTCATGTCAGAGATTATTTTATTAGATATACATATATGTATTGTGCATATAAAAATTTATGTATAATGGTTATCAATATAGTACTTGGTTTGTCCATGCTATCAGTCCTTGCTCTTGTTATGCAACTGACCAATCTTCTTTTCTTGATTATACAAGTTTTATGTCAAGAGGCAATATAGTGGAATGGATAGATGACCGCCTTTTGAGTTAGGAAGATCTGAGTTCAAATTCTTTTTCTGACACATACTGGCTGTAGGACCCTGGCAAATCATTTAACCTGCTTCTTATTAGGGAGCTTAAACTTAGACATTGATGTTCCCTCAAATACCTTCACCATCTGACTCTTTAATATACTCCCTTCCCATGATTTATCAATCCACTCTACTTTAGCTACATGCATACATACATACATCCTTATTCATACACTTTATGTGTATGAATACATGCTACATGCATACATACATTCATCCTTATTCATCCGCTTTAGCTACATACATACATACATCATACCCTTGATCTTGCTGTCAAACACAAATATTCTATTTCATGTTCATTCTGTTATCTGATCATAATCTGATATCATTTAATCATTCCCATCTCTTACAACCCCCAACTTTATTCTTAGTCTTTACCATGACCTCCAGTCTTTGCAACATTCACTTCTTGAGAACTTTACCCTTGCACTGGATTCACTATTCTTCCTTTCCTACCTCAATCTTTTGGTGAATCAAGTCAACCTTACACTATCTTCTTCATGCAATCTCCTGTCCACTTGTCCTATCACTAGACATACCTTTCCAAATCCCATCCTTGAATTACTCCCATCATTCATCTCTTAGGAGCTGGAGAATGTAAAAAAAAGTGCTTATTGGGCCCACTATGAATTTTTGCTACATAATCTAAACTATGATCTTATTACAGCAAGGCAATCCTTATACACTTTCTGATCAGTTTACTATCCCACTCACCATAGCAGCTATTCCAAATCTTTTCATCTTTCCTCAAGTTTCTCATAACATTCTCCCACCCCAAGTTGGTTTTAGTTTGTGTATCATTGTAACTCCTATTGACTATGGCTGATCCACCATTTCACCTTTCTTTATACCTTACTGAAAAAATTGAGGCTAATCACTGAAAAATCTTTCTCTTCTCTTCTTGCATCTGTCAGAATCTACATCTGCTTTCTCTTTTTACTCCTATAGTCCAAACATTCCTACAGGTACTCTTCTGTCTTATCCATGAGATTACTTCCATATTGTCAGCTCCATTTTCTCTTATTTTCAATCACTTCCTATCTAGTGACTTCTTCCTTGCTACCTGGTCTCTATTAACTTAAAAAAACTCTAAGGGGAGCTGATCATCTCTACTATCTATAATTTTATATCGTTCTTGTTCTTTTCAAGAATATTCCTTGAGAAAGTCATTTAAACTAGGTGTCTCCACTTTCTATCCACTCATTTGCTTTTAATCCTATGCAATCTAGCTTCTAGCTTAATCATCCAAACAAAATTGTTCTCTCCAAAGTTACCATTGTTTCTTAATAATCAAATCTATGGCCTTTTCTCAGTCCTTATCCTTCTTGACTTTATTTTTTCCTCCTGTATTTTCTCTTCTCCATGTACTTTCTCCTGGTTTTCCTCCTACCTTTTTCACTTCCCCTTCTCCTCCTTTGATAGATCTTCATTTCTATCAAGTTCACTAAACATGGGTGTGTAGCACCAATGTAATATTCACAACCCTGATGGTTTACTGTCTCAATTTTTTTTTTTTTGCTTTTTGGAGGGGGGAAGGCAGGGCAATTGGGGTGATTTGTTCAAGGTCACATAGCTAGTAAGTGTTAAGTGTCTGAGATTGGATTTGAACTCAGGTCCTCCTGATTCCAGGGCCAGTGCTCTATTTACTATGCCATCTAGACATCCCCCACTGCCTTAATTTACAGACGAAGAAACTGATGCCAAGAGGCTAAGTGACTTTTTCCATAGTCTTACAGGCAGGATTTAATAGAAGCAGAATTAGAATCCAGGTCCAATGACTGATTAACCTAAGATTGGCTCAATTTCCACTTCATCACCCTCTTTCTGTACAGAATCTGGAATAGGGAATAAAATGGAAATAAATTGCGGACCTCCCACATACACCACACATTGCTTTCTGACTATGAGCTGAGTAGTTTGTCTAGAGTGGGGCGGGGAACCTGCAACCTCAAGGACACATGTGGCCTTTAAGGTTCCCATGTGCAGCCCTTTGACTGAATCTAAATTTCACAGAACAAATCCCCTTAGTAAAGGAATTTGTTCTGTAAACTTGGACTCAGTCAAAAGGCTTTACCCAAGGACCTAGAAGGCCACATGTGGCCTTCAGGCCTCACGTTCCCCACCCCTGGACTCTACAGTAATGCTTTACAACCTCTGTGGTTTGGACCATGGGCCAAATCTCACCCACTGTCTTTTTTTTTTTTAACATGGGCAGTGAGCTAAGAATAAATTTTATGTTTTAAAATAAAGTATAGTTTTCTGACTTCTGCTCCAGACCTTTGAAAATTCAAGTCAACAAACATCTACTAAGCAATTCTTCTATGTGAAGCACTGTCCTGGGTTCTGGAGGTACAGAGATGAAAACAACATGGTCTTTGTCCTCAGAAAGCTTGCAACCAAATGGTCTGATGTGGAAGGGGAAGGAAGAGTCAGATATGTACTCAAACAAAGAATGTGATGAGGCTAAAGAAGACATTCAGACAAGTTCTATAAGTACCTTAAACAAGGAGAGATACTTTTTGGCTGGGGAACTTCACGGAGGCAGCAGCAACTTAACTGGTCCATGGAGGAAGCAAAGGATTCTGGGAGAGCTCAGGATGCTAGTAATTTAGTTTGTCTGGAATGGAGTGTATGAAAGGAGTAGAGTGAAATAAGATTAAAGAAATAGGCTAAAAAAGTAGAGATTTGGGGGCCTTAAATGCCAGAGTTTTTTTTTTTTTTGCAGTGTGTGTGTAAATGTGTGTGTGTGTGTGTGTGTGTGTGTGTGTGTGTGTGTGTGTGTCCCGCTCCAACTGGTATGTGGTGCTGGCTTGAGGGCATGGTGTAGAAGTTCAGAAGTCAGGAATAGGACTAAGAAGGGAATGAAGACTGGCCTGGTCACTTCCACAAAATAGAGTCTCCAAGAGAAGCTCATTAATAGGAAAAGGGGGGCAGATCTCATAGAGGGATGATCCAGGTTGAGATGTCCATGAGGATAGTTAGATATTCCAGGGTGAAGAGGATCCAGGAACTGAGGAAAGTTCTAGGATCAAACAGTATGTTTTGGAAGTCTGGGAGCCAGAAATAGTGCTGGGAGGGGAACGAAGACTGGCCTAGTCCTCTCTAGAAAATTTAGGCTTCAGGAAGAACTCACAAATGGGAGAAGGGGTAGTCTTGGCAAGAAATGGTGAAAGCATCCAAGAAAGAATGGATGAATGGGATGTTGTAGAAGTAGAATTGATAGCAATTGACAATCAGGTGGATGACTTGGGGCCCATCTGTTTTTGACAGCCACCTCAATTTTCTACTTCTTTGCTCAAAAGCATAACATTGGGCAGTGATTTTCTGGGAGAATGTCTAGCTATCTATTATTTCTCCTGATGTAAATCTTTACTGACATTTGGATTTCTCTGTTCAGGCTTCTTCATGACTAGTTATCTTGGGTCTTGCCACCATTGTCTTTGAGCATATGGACTCTAGGGAATGGTTCAATGCTTTCATATGATGATTCACATTTATGTAGCTCTTTATGATTTGCAAGGTGCTTTCCATATATTATCTCATTTGAACCTCACAACAATCCTGTGGAGAATGTGCTATTATTGTCTGTATTCAGCAGATGGTACACAGATGAGAAAACTAAAGCTAGGAGAAATTCTCTTCCTAGTCATCTCAAGGCCATGCTGCTTGTGCTCCAGCTGAAGGTCCCTCCCCTGTGGTCCTGGGCTCTGATTAGTAAACTTCCCCCTTCTCTTGCCTGGTCTTAGGCCAACATAACATTTAACATGCCACACTGACACAACTTCTTTTTATTCCCCAACTCTCCTCTATGTGTTGTCTTCTATTAGGATGTAAGCTCTTTGAAGACAGAGACTACTTTACTTGCTTATATTTGTAGGCCCAGCTCTTAGCACAAAACCAACCACAAATAAATTTTTTCCCCATTCATTCATTCATTGAGTTGCTAAGGTCCACATAACTAGTAGTGCTTGAAGTGGGAACTCATGTATTACTAACTCCTGACCTGAGTTAAAATCCAGCCTTAAAACTAGCTGTGTAACTTTGGGAAAATAACTTAATCTTATTTGCCCCAGTTTCCTCATAGGTAAGATGAGCTGGAGAAGGAAAAGCCAAGAAAACCCCAAATAGAGTCACAAAGAGTTGGACATGACTGAAATGTATGAACAACAACAATTCCTAACTCCAAGTCCAGCATACCATCCTGTAGGCCAAGTTCCTTCTGCATAGGACCATAGATTGGAAGTAAGCTTAGTCAGCATGTAGTCTAACCCTTCATGTTACAGATGAGGTAACTGAGGCCCAGAGGCCAAGTTATTTGTCCATGGTGCCAGAGCTGGGGCTAAGTTTCCCAGATGTAGCTTCAGGGAGCACTAGTTCCACTATCCAGGTGAAACCTTCTCTACTCAGGCAATCACAGCTGTAAGAAGACAAAGGATAAGTGAGTGATTTCTAGCAGGGGGCCTTTAAGTACTGTGCAGACCATCCTAGAACTAGTTTTATAAGGATGACCTGGATGTTGAGACTTAACCTAGTAGTAAAATAAGACATGCATGACTGATACTTAGCTGCTTCTCAGGAGCCATCTAAAAGGGAGGATTGTAAGAGGTTTGTGTATTTATATCACAGACCAGCACACATAGTAAAGAATACTTGTTAAAGTTTTGTAGGTTGAATTTAACATATTATTAAATAAAATAGGTTTCCTGGCACAACCTATGCTTCTAATTTCTTTTGAGGAGTGAAAAGGGAATGTACTGAATTGGAAAGAGCATGGGCCTTAATCTAGAAACAGGCTTTTGTGTTTCCACTTTATATGACTTCTACAAGCCCAGTAATATCTAATCATTGAGATGAGGAAAAGATTTTATTCACAGTTCTCAGTTCACTTTACTAATAAAGTGCCTTCTTATCTTATTCTTCATTTTTTAACCAGATATGTTCTCTGGGGTTGAAAAACAAGGCAGAGAGCCTAGCAAACTGATGATCATTCTGAGATGTCTTAACCTCCCCAACTAGACTTTATGACTTTATTTCCAACATCATCAGGATTATAGAAAAGAATCTAAGGATGATGTTACCTTTGAGGACACTCTTCTCATGCCAATAACCCATGCAAAATGGGAGGTGGGGGAATGAATTCTGTGGTTTTTAAGGTCCCTCCAGACCTAAAATTCTGTGAAAATATTTTTGAAATGGTTGCATAATTATTGCAAAGAGCACTGGGCATGGAGTGAGAGGATCTGGCTTTAAGCCCCAACTCTTATGTATATTATTCATGCAACAAGCATATATTAATCATCTACTAAGTGCCAGGCACTTTGCCAGGTTAGGTGTTGCCAAAACAAAACAAACAGTTCCTGTCCTCAAGAAACTTATATTCTACTAGAAGGAAACAACATGGACCCAGCTAAGTGTATACAAAATACATACAAAGGAAATATGAAAGTATGAAAAGGTCCAGAAATGAGATGTTTGTGACCCTGGTTAAGTTCCTGAACCTCTCTGATCCTTGTTCTCCCCCTCTGAAAAAATGAGGCTAATAATACTTTTTTTGCCCCCTCTCTCATAGGATTATATTGAGAAACAAATATAATAGTAGATGTCCCAATACTTTGTCAAATGCAAAGCCATATACAGATGTATATTGTTATTGTTAATTTGTTAATGTTATTGTTATTAATTTGTTATCCTTATGTTCTCAAGAAACAAATACTATCCCTATTTTTCAGATACCATCACTGAGGTAACTGTTGTCTTATAGAAAGTCAATGTTGAAATAAATGGAACTACTGTTGATTGTGTTTACAATAGCAATGAGTGTCATTAGATGATGCCTCAGAATACCCATTGTTATGTTCCGCTGGGGAGGTGGAATAATCTTCATCAGATCCTAAACTCTTCCCCCTTCTGAACCATTTGCTGTCCAAGGACTTACCAGGGAGTCTACCAAGCTGATGATCGTTCTGAGATGTCTTAACCTTCCCAACTAGACTTTATTACCTTATTTCTAACATCATCAGGATTATAGAAAAGAATCTGTCCAAGCATGATGTTAACACTCTCTTCTCATGCCAATCGCCGTGGGCAAACTGGGTTGCCTTTTTTCCACCCCAGAGAACAAATCTGGTTAAAAAATGAAGAATAAGTTAAGAAGGTACTTAATTAGCAAAGCAAGCTGAGAATTGTGGCCATACCAAGAAGATCTTTTCCTCATCTCAATGACTGGATATTGCTGGATTTGTAGAAGTCATAAAAAGTGGCAACACAAAAGTCAATTTTTTAATTATTTTAGATTATTAAGTGCAGCAAACTTTAAAAAAACCCTTTTATTGATGCCTTTTGTTTCTTATTTCTGCATGTCTTCTTCCCACCCCCAATATGTTGTCACTTCTAATAAAGAAAAACAGGTAAGCAAAACTAGTTGACATACTGATGGCATCTAACAGGGTAGATAGCCTTTTGCCCGTCTCCCTCTCCTCTCTCTCTCTCTCTGCTTCAACATCTTTTCCCTAAGACCAAGAATGGCCATTATAATTACTTTGAGAATGGCTTCTTTTTATTTTGTGTGTGTGTGTGTGTGTGTGTGTGTTTATTACATTGTTGTAGTCAGTCATTGTGTATAGTATTCTCTAGGTTCTGCTTACTTAGCAAAAAAAAATGGTTGATGATGTAAGAATACAGAGATTAAGTCATGCAAATAAAGGGATGGAAGCCAAGGCTTTAAAAGTAGACAAGCAAGCTTCAGGAAAAACCCAGGTTTTTCCAAGGTCTACTAGCCCCCTTGTTGTGTAATTTCAATGTGAATCATAAATAGACAACTGTGTATTCCAAATATTCCAGAAAAAAGTAATATGTAGTATTTAACTGTGATCCTGAGTCTTTGTATTTAGTCATTGTGCTCATGCCATAAGAAATTGAGCCTCCCTCTAGAGCTATGAGACAGATTTATTTTCTCTCACTAATCACCTCGTCCATGGAGACAGCACACAATATTCTTCTGAATCATACCATGGGCTAATGTCACAGTACAGGCCAGGGGTCAAGTAAACCTCAGCTCTCAAAGGACTCCCAATGTCAAAGAAGGAAGAAATTAATTAAAACAGCACCAGATATAATACCAATGTAGACAGCGGTCTACCCTTTGTATTAATAAGAGAAAACCCCCAGATAGTGAGCTCAGGATATCTTATATTACCATCTTCTCATACTAATATCACCAAGGCTGGATAGATCCTGTAACTCAAGCCTCAGCTGATGTATGTGGTAACTCAGGAACACATAAAATCCCCTGTCTTTGTAAGATTCAGGCCAGCTTTATCAGGAGCTTGTTCTCCTCTGCTATCACCTGGCATGATCTGTTAGGTGATAGTGAAATAAAGTCCCTTTGGCAATGCTCTAGCTGTATCTGTATTCTGTGAAACTATGTTAAGATGCAAGTTGAGCAATGGGGTCTATGAAGCAGGCAGCGAGTTAAATCAAGGCAAAGACTAGCCCTGCAAAGCACTATTAGTATCCCTGGGAAGTAGCTACATACTCTTTCTTGGAAATAGCAATGAGTATGGGGCTCAGCACACATAGAAGATGTTCTATGAGTCACTGGTGGTTTTATCTAAGCAACTTATATCAATGCCCAGACCAAGCTGCTTGGCATTCATTTAATTCTCAAATTTGACTGGATAAATTAAATTTAAAGCTATGCTTTCAAACAGATTGATGTATTTTAAAAATTGATGTATTTAAAATTTTAAATTGAGTGGTACCAAGGTTAATGATGCCCCTAAACTTAAATAAACAATAAAAACAACCAAACAAACAAACAAACAAATAAATAAAGCATAAATCATTGTGCTTGTATCCATAGCTCTCCATCATCTTTTCCTGGTACTTCACTGCAGACCAACAACTCTCCCTGAACCATGTTCCTCCCCTCCCCCATCTTTGGTGACTCATGAAAAATAAATTCAGGGAGCCCTGTCTCTCATGGGTCAGCCTGCTTAGTCCCTTAAAACCATCAGTAATCCATGTTTGTGCACAGTAATAGGAGCATGATTTGTGAGAGGATCTAAAGCTACCCTGGAGTTGAAAGCCTGTCTATAAATTTGTATTTACTCCTTCCGAAGTGATAAGCAATTTCATCATGGAATCAGATTTCACTTTAGTCACATTGTTTCAACTTCTCATTAGTATGCCTGTGTGATTCAATTCAGCAAGTTTCAATACCTACTATGTACCAAGTCTTATGTGGGCAGTAGGGATACAAAGACAAAAATAGAACAGACTCTGCCCTCAGGGAACTTTCATTCTACCATGGAAAACAGCCAATAGAAATAGAAAAACAAAAATAAAAGCAAATTCATATGATGTAAAAACAGAAAACATCAATGAAAATAAAATAAAATAAGTGAAGTTCATAAAAAGCTGGGGCTAATTTAAAGAGGAAGAGAATTCCAATAACTCCAGGGGTCAGGGAAGTCTTCATGGAGAAGTTAACACTAGTTCAACCCTGATGGAAGATAAGGAAAGAAGAGCTATGAGAGAAAGAGACAAGGAAAGAGAACATTTTAGGCTTGGAGTATAGCTTATGTAAATTCATAGGGGCAGAAGGGGGAATATTAAACACAGGGAAGAGGTGAGGAGGCTAGACTGGCTGTAATGTAGCATGTATAAAAAGGAGTAAAGTGAAACAGTACATCAATTGATTAGACTCAGCTTTATTTTAGTTTTTAGACACAACTTTAAACATGAATTTGTATTTTTTTTCTAGATGCAAGAGGGGGCCACTAAAGCTTTTTTGAGTAGGAAAGGGACATAAGAATAGGAAGACCTATGTGAAAATTATAGAATGAGGTAATATTTGTGTAACTTTAGTGTACAAGATAGATTTATGCCTGTTTTCATAGCAATTTTGCACTTATAAGAGTAGTTATAAAATGACTTTGACTTATTCCCCAGTTAGAGAGCACAGTTCTCTAAGAATGGGCTTATGATTGAGCTCCCTGTCATGAGCTAGAAAAAGCTTCTCTTTCCTGTATTGCTCCCATTGGTCCCTCATGCCACAAACAAAGGGAAATGAGCAACATAAGGACGTTGTTGACCACAGGTGTATGTGAGAAATATTAAATCCAGCAAATGTATTCTTTAACAGAACAAATTTAAGAAAAACAGAAATGGAAGTAAGGCTGAAGAAGGGCAGGGCCCACCAGTTGTTCCACTCTCCACAGTCTTATTATTCTTTGAGGTCTTGTTTCTGGGCAAACAAGAGCCCAAAATAAAAAGCATACAGTCATATGCAACTCCCAACTTGGCCCTTAAGCTGGAGGTCATCTCTTATAGATTTCTGAGAGAGAACTGCAGATGTGGCTAGGCAGCATTCACTGCTGCCCTGGTATCATGTGGCTGCTGTAGGATAAGCACAGCTTCTCAGATACCTTCTCTTCTCCCCCACCCTTCCTCCTTCCCTCTCCCCCATTAGATATTTCTGATGGGAAGCCAAAAGAAATGAATAGATATTCATATTGGTTAAGAGTGGGAGTAGAAGAGACATAACTCAATCCTCTCAACTCAAGGGCACATCTAGACTAATTTGTTGCTGGAAACTCCTTCTGGGAATGGTTTTCTGTATTATATACATAGACTCAGAGGTGTGTCTGATTCTTTCAAATATTCCCAATAAATTTCCTGTGTGGCACCTTTTGTTTTATCCAATGATCATTGTATTTTACTCCTTTCAAATTACTAAAGGTCTTGTACTCACCCAGTTTATATCTTTTATTAATTGAATGAATCAAACTATGCATAAACAGGGAGACTATTAAAAAAGACCTAATCTGCTAATATCATTGTTTTGGAAACAATTATTAACAACCACTCTTCATACAAGGTAGGTAGGAGCATATTCTGGAGGCAAACATTAATCCATAGAAAAAAAATTCAGCTAAGGCCACATTAAAGGTAACAGTAGAGTTAGAATTAACAAGTACCCTTTAGAATTTTCCTCTCCATTTAGTGGTTCCTGTTAAGATAAGAAATGAGTCTTTCATTTGTAAATTAACATTTCCTACAAAACTTACTTCTTAGAAAATGAAACATTATTATCATTTTAAATATCATTTGGCATTATATAGTATTTTATTTAGTATCTAATAGTGTACTTAATATTAGTGAAAGCCTGTGGCATAGTAGTTTTCCTAGATGCTAAGAACTTGGTTCAAGCCCCACCTTTAACATACTGGCTACATGACTTTATGATAAGTTATTGAACTTCTCAGTGCCCCAGGCAACTCTCTGAAATTATAAATTGCAGATAAAGTCTCAATCTGTATTTCTCTAGCAGATCTGTGATGCAAATGACAGTTCATCTATACCTACTCATCCAGTGTAATTATTGCCATGTCATTCTGTAAATTTGCTACAGTGGGTCTATGAACTGGGGGCTTTCTGTGAATTACCTTCACATCAAAATGATAGCAATGGAATACACAGCCTGTTCATTTATTTTCCCTCCCCCTCACTACATGACCAGGCAATCTTTCTTTGGTCACACATTTGATGATATCCTTTATATTGCTTCTCATCTCCAGTTTCTTGACTGCTGCTTAGCTCATGGCTAACATACACCTCCCCACTGACCTTTTGGTGATTCTTAGATTCAGTTCCTTGGAGATGTTAATTTTTCATGATTCATAGTTATAAAATGCCAAAACAATATTGTTATTCAAAAGATGGGCTTTTGTTTCAGGAAGAGGCTTAAGGTCCTCAAAGGAATTTTGCTGTTTCTGTTCAATTCTGAGCCCAGTTTATTGTTCATCTTAAATGTCAAAGATCTATCTGTACTTCCTACTAGTATCTCTCTTACTCCATCTCTATCTATCTATCTATCTATCTATCTATCTATCTATCTATAAATATAGGTAAAGATGTATCTTCAGAGGGATTATAGATCTCATTTGGTAAGCTATGCAATTTTCCTAGATTTGATTCAACCAATATAATGCCATCCATCTTCAAACAGGAGCATCTAGAGATTTACCATCTATCTATAAGGTATTCTTCTATATAGACTTTTCACTGGTTTTCCTCCATAACAAAAGTCAACATTGTTGAAGATCATATACCTCCTTGTTGATATCAGTGAAGGCATACTTTTCCCCTTCTAACATCCTAATGGATGTTCATAGTACCTATATAGATTATTCTAAAATCTTTAAAATAAATGGTAATGTACCATATGAGTAAGTAGTTGTTCTTTTATTATTCTCCTTTTTTTATTGGTAAAAGTAGCATACAAGTTTTTTCCCCCATTACCTTTTATCTACTTCTCCCAATCCCTTGAGAATTGATACAGCATTCTCAAAATTGTGTTTCCTCCAGCATGAATCTCTTCTGTGTATGCTTCGTCTGGTATAGTTACTTTTCCGATCTTTATTCTTTTAAATTCCATTTTTCCCTGTATAACATGCTGGGATTATGATGCTAATCTAAGAGTTGCAAAAGTTGATCTTTGCAGATCTTTTTCAACTTTTATTTGTTTGTCTTTTTTTCCTTCTAGTTCCATCTGGTGTTGACTTTGCTTAGATGAGTCTCTATCAAGCTCTCTTTAAGACGGTTTTTCCTTGTACTACTTCTGTTTTATGAAGTGACACTGCTAGTGTCATTATTTTCCATAAGATTTTATAAATGGATTTACATTTTAAGCTAGTATTGTCCTCTTATCTTGGCAAGTTGTTTTTTGAGTTTTTTTTTAAACTGCAGCAGTTTTAAGTTTATTTGGCTTCCTCATTATAGTAATTGATTTACAGTGGATAAAGAAGTCCAGTCTCAGACACTTACTAGCTGAGTGACCATGGACAATTCATTCATCTTCTGTTTGTCTCAATTTCCTCATCTGTAAAATGAGGATAATAATAGCATCCATCTCTCAGGGTTGTGTGGATCAAATAAGATAATATTTATAAAGTACTTTGCTGTTCCTGACAGATAGCACTACATATGAATAAATTATTATATACTGTATATATTATAAACCGTTGTTATTAGCCTCCACACAAAACTAGTATCATCATTGTCAATAGCTTCTTTATAAACTCCCATCTTCCAGCACCAACAACTTGTTTAATGGGCCAGGTTGTAGTTATTTTAATTTTATATTATATCTTTTTCTTTTTTTTTGTCTTTATTAATTTGTTTGTTTACTTTTAGTTTACAAGATTCAGTTCCACAATTCCCTGAGTTTCAAATTTTCTTCCCCTCTTCTTCTCCCCCTCCCCCCACCATGGTGGCATGCAATTAAGTACTATGAATTTTTCTTATGACCACCCCACCATCTCTTTGCCATATGATTTCTTGATGTTATCATTTGCTCTTGTTCTTCTTCAAAATTTCTTGTTGGCGAAACATTGTAACTTGCTTATACCCATCGTTACTCTCTAGGTGATATTCATCTTTGGTTCTTTTTTTTTTTTTAAAGCAACTGGGGTTAAGTAACTTGCTCAAGGTTACACGGCTAGTCATTATTTATGTGTGGGTGCTAATTTTCTGAGGCCGGTTTCGATCCCGGGTCATCCCAACTCCGAGGCCGGCGCTCTTACTCACTGTGCCACCTAGCCGCCCCCATCTTTGGTTCTTTTAAGGCTATGGTGTTCCATTTCTTGCTGTAGTGAAGCAACACTGATAAAATGTTAATATAGAAAAGATGGACTTTTGGTTTCATGGGAAGCTTGAGGTTAATTAAATGGAGAAAAGATCAACATCCAGAGTTCTCTAATCATATCCTCACAATGTCTAGAGAGAGCAAAGGCCTACATCATTCTGGGGGGATCCCCCGTGAAAAGTTTGACCTTTTGGAAGAACACTGATAAAAGTGGCATATGATAGACAGGAATGGCTTTTGGTCTATATCATTGAAGGAAGGTCTGGAATCAATTGGATCACTACCCCATTTGAATATTTGAGTATCTTTTTTCATTTTTATTCTTTCAACTTTGTATTAATTTTGATCATCAATAATCAGGAATGGTTTGCATGTCAATAATAAATCTTTTTTTGTGTGTGCTTTTTGGAGGGCAATTGGGGTTAAGTAACTTGCCCAAGGTCACACGGCTAGGTTTTTGTTTGTGTGCATTAAGTGTCTGAGGCCAGATCAGAACTCAGGTCCTTCTGACTCCAGGACTGGCGCTCTACTCACTGCACCACCTAGCCGCCCCAACAAGTTTTTTTTTTTGGGGGGGGAGGGCAATTGGGGTTAAGTGACTTGCCCAAGGTCACATGGCTAACAATTGTTAAGTGTCTGAGGCCAGATTTGAACTCAGGTCCTTCTGACTCCAGGACTGGCACTCTACTCACAGCACTACCTAGCCTCCCCAACAAGTTATTTTTTTTGGGGGGGGAGGGTAATTGGGGTTAAGTGACTTGCCCAAGGTCACATGGCTAATAATTGTTAAGTGTCTGAGGCCGGATTTGAACTCAGGTCCTCCTGACTCCAGGGACAGTGCTCTATTCACTGCGCCACTTAGCCACCCCAATGAATCATTTTCTACCTGTTAAAATATAGTCAATTTCACTTTTGTGATTTATTTAGGGTTCAACATGTTCATTGCTTCCCAATTCCTTTCTAGAAGAAAATATTCACAATGTATAAGCACATTATTTTGGAAGGAGGTTAAACATAAAAATCTTTGGCCTCTTTCATTCTTATTCCCGAACAATATTTTCCAATTTCTTTCTCTTTTTGCTATATTAATCTATTCTACTATTGTATTGTAGTCACTAAGTATCAAAGTATATTTTGATTTAATTGGGAAGATTTTTATCATGTAATTTATAGAATTTCTCTATCTTCCATAAGCTGTGATTAGTTTCATGGTGGTCTTTTATACTTATCCTGAGCAGTGCAGTGCAAGATGACTATGAAATAAGTTTTATTATTGCCTTTGGAACTCTGCAAATACTTTTCTTTGCCTCTCCAAGAGGAACCTGTAAGTCATCCTTTCATTCAACTACAACCTCTTTCTGTCTTATTATTTTGTATAGGATAAGATTATCAAGAGTGAATATGATTCAGTTCCTCTAAAAATTTATCTATTCCTTGACAACTGGAGATATACTCATTATATTGTGCAAATGATCATGGTGTCCTACCCTCCTAGTTCTTCAACAACAGAGGAAAAAAAATCACATTGGTTGACTTGGGTATTGGATTGCCTGCCTGTGAGTCAGTTATGTATGAAAACACAATCAATAATTATGTCAGAATCGGGATGTTTGATTTTAATAGCCAGAAATAATACTAAAAGGGATTTGTTAAACTTAGGCATAAGTTCTACTTTTACAAAGTTTCCTTTGTATGTGACTCATGTTCATTTTACCATCAGCTGGTTTGTAATCTTTGGGTTGCTTGTGTCTGAAGAGATTAATGAAAGTCTAGACATCTTTCCTCTCTGAACAAATGAAGAATCTTTCTTTGATTTATCAGTTATAAGCTGCCATTTTACAACCTCTTTGATCATTTCCATGGGTCACTCCTATTTCCCCATAGATTAAATGATTCCTTGCTCACACAGAATCACCTTCTCTTTGATCTCTGGTCATCAATCTGCCTTTATCCCCCCGCCCCCCCAGTTATTATTATTGCTCAGCATTTCACAGTTCAAACAGATTCCATGAAGCTTGGATCTGTGATTCCTTACAGCCTTTCTTCTGTGTTGTCTTCTCATTGTCTATTTCAGCTTATCATACTTGTAGCTTTACCCCTCACAGGCCATATCCAGGTAGATGGCATAACCTTTTTCATATAGGTACAAAGGTTTGCATTACACAGTCTTGTTGGTCTTCCTGCTTTCAGTCTCTCCCCACTCCAATGCATCCATCCTTTACTCAGTTGCCTAACTGATTCTCCCAACTCACCATCTAACATTAAGGATGGAAATAAATTTTCCCACTTATATCTGTAATAATTTATTTCCATAAGACTGAAGAATAAACCAAAAAAAGAAGTTTCACAGAAGCATACAGGCTCTTTGGTACATATTTGAGCCTTCATTTAATAGGTGTATTTAACAGAGGTATAAGATTAATAGGGGCAGCTAGGGGGCACAGTGAATAGAGTACCAGGCCTGGAGTCAGGAAGATCTGAGCTTAAATCTAGGCTCAGACACTTACAAGCTCAGTGACTCTGGCAAGTTACTTAACCCTCCCTCAGTTTCCTCATCTGTAAAATGAGCTAGAGAAGAAAATGGCAAACCACTCCAGTATCTTTGCCAGGGAAACCTCAACTGAGGCCACAAAGAGTCAGACATAAATGAACAATAGCAGCAACAAATAAGATTAATGTCCAACAGCATATAGAAGTTAGTGAACTTCTGAAGAAAGAGTCAGCAGGCCTATACTTTCTGCCCTTCTAAATCCATATTATGTCAAATACTATAAACAAATGGAAGATTGTATTCTAGATAATATATGCACAATATTACTGCCAGTGGGCAGATATTCACCATTAGAATTGCATAAACTCCTCAGCTCAATTTCATTTGGGTCTATATGCAAGTGAAAATCTGAAAAACCCATGTTTACTTAAAAATAAAAAGTTGTTGTAGCAAGTGATCAATCATTCAAAGAAATAAAAAACACCGAGGATCACAGGATCATGAGGTCTTATATTTAGAGCTTACAAAGCATTGTAGAGGTCATCAAGTCATCCTCCCTTATCTGACAGATGAAGAAACTGAGGCTGAGAAATATTAACTGATGGCCAGCAGAGCTAATAAATGTCTCAGCCAGGATTCAAGGTCAGGTTTTCATGATTCTAAGTCTAGTGTGTTGCTATCTCAAGTCTCTAAAAAAAACCAAAGAAGACATTTGTCAAAGCTCTCATAAGCTTTGTAGTTAGGAAGTCATTCATTTGACCTGGAAAACAGATAAATCATGGAAAACGGAGAAAGGATAAAGTTGGCTGATAATCACCAGAATACTTTAAAACCTATTTGAGGGCTATAGGTCTTGGAATACTATATTCTGAAAAGTAAAAGAGCTAGGGTCATGACCAAGAGTAGTTTACCCAGAAAAGCTAAGTATGATTCTGAATGAACAAAAAGTATGGACGTTTAATGAACTCAAAGGCTGTCAGGTTTTTATGATAAAAACCCCAGAATTTAAGGGAAAATTTGACATTTAACATCCAGGAGAAATAAGAAGAGGTAAGCATTAAGACCAATTATAAGGGACTTAATAAGGTAAAATTGTTTACTTTGTATATGTGAAAATATTAGACATGCTTTTATGATTGTCATCATTATTTTGGTAGTTTGAAAGAAAGGTGTAGGCTATTTGAGTATGATGGGCTGATTCTAAAAATATAAAACTGTGTAGGGAGAGATAAAAAGGAGTAATTATCTCAAACAAATGAGGCATAAAAGGATAAATTAATACAGAAGGAGCTAATGGGGGGAGGAGCTGGGTAGTGCTAGAACCTACTCTCTTTGGGAATGTACTAAAGAGGGAACAAGACATATCTAGAAGGATGTAAAAATCTTATAAATTGAGAAAGAAATAAGAGGTCAAGGGGGATAGAGTGGGGGGGGTGAGAGTAGAAGCAGGTAGAAGTAGAGCAGAGCAGTGACAAGGAATAGAGTAAATAGAGTGAGAAGGATCGTGAGGAAAGATAGGGAGGAGGAAAATATAGAACAAGTAATTGTAGCTTAGAATGTGAATGGGATGAGTTTACCCATAAAATGGAAATGGATAGCAGATTAAAAATTTGAATTCAACAATATGTTGTTTTCAGGAAATATAAAAATGAGAGATACAAAGATAAAATAAAGGACAGGAGTAGAATTTAGTATGTAAAAAAAGCAATATGTATGTAAAAATGGCAATCATAATCTCGGACAAAATAAAAGTTAAAATAGATTTAATCAAAAGTGAAAATTAGAGAAACTGCATGGTGTAAGCAATATTATTCAATTTTGTTTTAGACATAGTAGTCTCACTTATATGTGTATGTGTATATATGTGTATATTATAGTTATCTATGTATATATCTATGTATATACATACACACACACACACATATATACACACACACATATATGTGTATATGTGGGAGGAGGGAGGGGAAAAATAAAGTAAAAAGTACACAGCAGAGAACAAAAGAAAACCAACAAGGAAGCAAAGAAAAGCTGGGCAACTTTGAAAACAAAGCTGTATTTATTATTTAGGTTTTCCTGAAATGGAAATTTATTGTTTTATATTGAATTCTTTCTTATGGTCTGCTGTGTACATGGCAATGTGTTTTTCGTTTATCATTTTGTATTTAAAATTAAAAATTAAAAACCAAAAACCAACCAAGCAAATATAACATTATTTGAATGGGAATGTATTCGTATATGTATATTTTCCTCAATCTTCTTCTTTTCTTAACTTCCTTATTACTATAGAGGGTATCTGAAAAAACTTCAGTGGCTTCTATATTTCCTCTAGGATCAAATGTAAAATATTCTGGATTTAAAGTCCTTTCTTCATAACCTGAATGATTCCTACCCTTCTAGTGTTCTTTCATCTTTTTTTTCTCCTCCACAAACTCTACAATCCTATTTGCATTTCCACACACAATATACTTTATCTTCCGACTCCTTGCCTTTTCAATGGACTGTCCACCATTCTTCCAATGCCCTCCCTTCTCAGTTGGGCCTCCTTGTTCTCCTGACTTCCCTTGAGACTCAACTCCCACCTCCTTTCAGGAGGTCTTTCCTGACCTCCTCTACTACTAGAGCTTTCCCTTTGAAATGATTATCCATTTACATTGTACATATTCTGTGCATATTTAATCTTTGCATGTTGTCTCCCTATTAGAATCTGAGCTTCTTGGGAAAAAGGACCATGTTTTGCCTTTTTTATATTCCTAGTGATTTCCACAGTTGGAACATACTGAGTGCTTCTTGACTGGCTGTATATGAATATATAAAATGTATATATATATATATGTGTGTGTGTGTGTGTGTGTGTTTATATAGAAATATTTATTATAAATGTATTAAATGTTACACATAACATTTAATACATTCATAATAAATATTTCTATATAAACTATATAACCAAATATACACATATTTATTATAAACATATTAAATGTGTTTTATGTATGTATGTACATATGTGTACGTGTATATATATGTATATGTTTATATACATATATATCTATATATGTTTACAAAGGTTTTTTAGTGGTTCAACATTGAATGGGGTGTTAAGGAAGAATTTTTATTGTCTTAGTATCTACCATAATACTTGGTTCATGGGAGGTTCTTAAATACTTACTAAACAATTAATGGATTATCTCCTGCACCTTTGCTTGTTTGACATAAATGATAAGGAAAGTCACTTGCTGTAGTCCTACAGCAGCAGTTCTACTTAATCCAGCCCTAAACATCAAATGACCCAAGAGTACTGGTTTAGACAGATGTGTTTAGACAATGCATTAAGGGCTCCTGAAAGACTAAAGTCCCTCAATGTATGCCTCTTAGCCCCATGTTTCATTTCACTTTTAGCTGCTTGTGTATGTATGAATTTCACAATTTCCACTTCCTCTTCTTTCTTCTCCTTCATCTCCTTCTCCTCTTCCTTTTCTTTTTTCTCCTCTTTCTTGCTTTTTTCTTCCTCTGCCTCTTGCTCTTTCTCCTCAGCACTGGACTCCCGGTCCAAGCCCCATGTCCACTATCACCAGTACTTCCTGTCTTCCATATTTCTACAATTCTTCTCCTCATTCATACAGATGTTCCCAGTGCCTTAAAGTCATGAAGTCCCTCTTCTCCTTGAGATGTTTGTTAGGGAAAACTGGTAGCCTCCAAGGTCTTCAATTCTGGTTATTAGGCAGCAATTGTGCCAAACGATAAGATTTTTTAGTAGTTTTTATCTTTAGGTGTTTACTCAGATTTCCAATAAAGTAAACCATTCTCAGGTGTAATGCTCTTACGTTGCTGCCAACAGGTAACATGAGACAAGAGGAAGATTCTATCCTTGAGACACTCAGTGGAACAAATACCCCACAGTTTGGCCGATAGCAATCAATGAAGTATCAATTTCAATATGACATAGCTGTTTCAGAATTCACCTTGGGTTTAATTTTCCTGAAGCTTTATCTCATTGACCAAAGTGCTTGGATAATGAATTAAAACATCTAAGGGGGGGGGGGCAAAATAAACTTGAATTCTTACATGATAGATTTTGTTTTTCTTCTGCATATTTGGCATTACTGAATGTTGGTACACAAACTCAGGGTTTCAGAAAAGTGTAAAGTTCAATATTTTTTCTTGATGCTTTGGCAAAAGATCTTCATTAAAATAATTATTTTAAAAAAAGACATTTAATGGGGGTGGCTAAGTGGCTCAGTGAATAGAGCACTGACCCTGGAATCAGGAGGACCTGAATTCAATTTTGGATTCAGACACTTAACACAAACACAAAACTAGCCGTGTGACCTTGGGCACGTCACTTAACCCCAACTGCTCGCTCTAAAAAGCAAAAAAAAAAAAAAAAAAAAGACATTTAATGAGTTCTTGTCACCTAAATTGGGGCATTGATGTTTTTGTTATATAAATCAAGGTATGTCTAACTGAAGCTAAGGATGCTCTATTCCATTATATCAGGTCTTATATAAGCAGGGATCATTACAGGTAAGCCAAAGGAAGGAAGTGGCATTTCCAAATCTTAATGGCACTTAACATCAAAATGACTTGAATTTCCTCAAGCTGCAATTATTTTCTGTTTGACAATTTGAGATGATGGGCAGAGGGAATGTTAATTTGAGGGATTCTGTGAAACATTTCCATTTACCTTGAAAGATGAAGTGTCTCTCAAGTTAAAGTTCTGAGTTTTGATATATGTGGCACAGACAAAAAAACTTAGCAAGGTGGAAAAAAAATTAAATCCCTTTTTTATGGCTCATGTCTGGGGTCTTAAACTGCTGGTATATTATCTGGCTCCTAATCACTATAGGTCAGACTTTTAAAACTTAACTTATTTATTCCATATAACTGGCCAAGATTGCTCATGGAGTTTTTTCTTCTTTAGGTTACATTACTAGTGCCCTTGAACAGAACAGAAAAAGAAGGGAAAGGAAGGGGAAAAATGGAAAAGAAATAGGTTTCTGAAAACTAATTGTTGACTTTTTCTGATAGGTTTCTTCCTAATTTAGTTACTAAAGGCTCCAGAATAGCTATTATTCTGCTACTGTTGCTTTTACTAACAACATAAAGGAATAAGCAGTGGTGGAAGTTGCAGGCTTTATTATGGCAGTCAATGGAGGAGATGCTTTTGGCAAAGGGGCATGCTTCTTATGGCATACCCTCAGGCAGCTGTCTTGTCAACAGATGCCCAAGCTTGCAGCTGCTTGTGTTTTTCTTTTTACCCCCTCCCCTTTAATGCTGCACCCAGTGTAAATGCCCTTCTAAATTGTGTCTTGCCTAGAAAATAGAACCAAAGGGGGAAAATTATTCTTCAATTTTGCTTGATGTCACAAGATTCTAGTTAGATTTGGGCCCCAGGTTGGATAACACATGGTCTTATATTGATTATCTCTTGATAGATGAGAAAGAAAACCAGGTTAATTAGTTTATTCATTACTAAGTGGCTGAAAATTGTTTTTTCCCACTCATTTTCTTAGAAATGGAATTTCAGAAAGAAGGAAGAAAGTTATCTAGAGATTTTCAACATGAGCTGAAAGGCAACTGTTTATCTGTATAATGGTAATGAGAACAGAGGACAATAAACTAAAAGTCAAAGGTAGTTCTTTAATTTTGAAAGAGTTTGAATAATAAAAAGGGGCTTTATTTTAAATTTATTCTCATGGAACTGTTAGAAGAGAAAGAAAAACAGGCAGGGCTAAGGTAAAAATCTTTCTTGGGATTCATTTAGTACTGAAACATTTTTAGGCAGCCAACTCCAATGCCTCCTTGTGGTAGTGAGATGACCAAGGATTCTTAAAGGTTGTGCCAGTGGAGGGCAAGCTCTGATAGTTCCTAGCAGGCTTGGAAGGGCTTCAAGTATGGGCTGGCCATGGTCATAGACCTGTCATCTGAGTACCAGCCTAGCTAAGTTCAGAGAATCTCATCACCATCTTGGCTACAGGGTGTGATGAATTTTTTTAGCCGCAGCTATTCTCTAAAGATCATCTACTAAGATGTAGACAGGTTGTGACCTGTGCTGGTTTCATACCAGTGAAATCACAGATCTTTGAAATACTGAGCTATTTACTGGATAATTAACTGTTATAAAACAACAAAAACAACAAATCATTTGAATGACAACAGTGGGACAAAAAAATTAGATGCCATTTACACTCAATAAAAATAAGTCTTGCAAATGTTAGAAACAGAATAAACATTTTTGCTGATGAATATATTTGAGACAGACTAAGGGGTAGAGTTTATAGAGTGTTAAGCTTGGACTCAGGAATATCTGAGTTAAAATATTCAGTTGTTTACTAGCTTTGAGACCCTAGTTAAGTCACTTAACTTTTCTGTGTCTCATTTTCCTCATCTGAAAATTGAGGGTAACAATAGCAGCTACCTCACAGAGTTGTTGTGAGGACCAAATGAGATAATGTATGTAATAAAGGGCTTTGTAAAGCTGAAAGCTAGCTATTACTATATATTATAATTTATTGAACAAGTTTTAAATACAGGATGAAGCATCAACCAGTTTCAACTTTGTCTACTCGGAAATGATGCCTTTCTTTCTTTCTTTCTTTCTTTCTTTCTTTCTTTCTTTCTTTCTTTCTTTCTTTCTTTCTCTCTTTCTTTTATTTTGGAGGGTGGGGAGGGCAGGGCAATTGGGGTTAAGCAACTAGCCCAAGGTCACATGGTTAGTAAGCGTTAAGTGTTGGAGGCCACATTTGAACTCAGATCCTCCTGACTCCAGGGCTGGTGCTCTATTCACTGCACCATCTAGCCACCCCGATGCCTTCTTAATAGTAAACAAATATCGTAGAAAGTACTAAAATAGGCACATATAGTAACATGGTTGCTTTTTCACCTTTAAAATGTGTGTTTCTGACAGAAGGGTTTGCCTACTTTTACACAAATTTTCATGTCTTCCTCTAAAGTCGATACTATACATTAATTACCTCAATGCCCTAGGGAAGTAACTTGGATTGTATGCTTTATGGCAGGTCTTTCAAAGCTGGAAAGTCAGAATATTAGTCTGGTGAAGATGTGTGTTGACTGTTCAAGGACTGGCTCAGTTTGATCTATCTATCTATCTGTCTATCTATCTATCTATCTATCTATCTATCTATCTATCATCTATCTATTTTTATTAAAGGGGCCATCCCTTGACTAACTTCTTAAAGAGACCTGTTCACTGAATGGGTATTGCCTCACTCAAAGTGAGAAACTGAAAAGGTCTCCCACTGAATCCTGGACTGTCTCCAGTCATGCTGATGCCATCTGACCATTGGACCCAGATGGCCCTGGAGGTGAAAGTGAGGCTGGTGGCTTTCCACAGCCTTCCCTCACTCAGATCAGAGACATGTCATCAAATCCCTGATGTCATGGTCCTCTTTGAAAACAAAGGACAAACCACAAACCTGCAAGTGTTGGAGGCAGTACTTTTGACTCAGGCTCTCTGACTCCCAGCCCAGTGCTCTTTCCACAGTATGAGACTTCTTGATTTTCTATGACCCTCCATCTTTCTTTTTCTTATGGATTATTGTTAATATTCCTTTTGTTGTACTGAACATTTGCCTTTTCTTTAATGTACCTATGAAAACAGATGTCAAGGATTGCTTTGGCAATGCACGGAAATCTTAAAGAACTTGGCATTGAGGCCATCAGACTTAGGGACACATTCCTTCTGAAATGAGTTCATCATGCTTCCTGTTTTGTAAGTTGCAATCTCTGCCTTTAAGTCATTAACTTTCTAATACTCTAATTAGACAACATCCTTTTCCCACTTCCTGTATTTTTCCTTGTTCCTGAAATAGTTCTTTATTTTTTATTTTTTTTTAAAGCAATTGGGGTTAAGTAACTTGCTCAAGGTTACACGGCTAGTCATTTGATTTATGCGTGGGTGCTCATTTTCTGAGGCCGGATCTGATCTCGGGTCATCCCAACTCCGAGGCCGGCGCTCTTACTCACTGCGCCACCTAGCCGCCCCTTTAGGGCAATTGGGGTTAAGTAACTTGCCCAAGGTTACACGGCTAGGTTTTTGTTTGTGCGGATTAGGTGTCAGAGGCCGGCTCCGAACTCAGGTCCTTCTGATTCCAGGGCCGGCGCTCTATTCACTGCGCCACCTAGCCGCCCCCTGAAATAGTTCTTTAAAGAATTCCTGAACCTAGCATCATTAATGAAAACTTATTGATTGATTCTCTCCCTATATAATCTTAATTGTACATGTTTCTCTCTTAAATATATACCCCAACTACTCTTCTTTTTTCTTGTACATGGGATGACTAAAAGGAGTGACAATTTTTACTTGACCTTTTATTCTTCACCATCACCTTACCTCTGTGCAAAGACTTATCTTATTCTTTCGTTGATTTTTCACTCTTTCCAGTTTTTCTATGTTCTCTAAAAATATTTTTTTCAAATAGAGTTATGTGGTTTATAATTTAAAGCTTTACTACTTCCCTTGGGAGTTTTCCTCATATATACATACACATGAGGGAGCTCTGAGTGAATGGCTTCATTTTTTTCAGTAAAATATGAGGCAAGGTTCTCAGCTAAGAAGATGGAGGAGGAAGAACCATTGGAGCCTTAATGTAAGGGAGAGGTGTGAAAAGGGTTGGAAGAGTCCCTGCAGTAAAGGGAATAGTATGAGTTCATGAACTTCTGTTTCCTTAACTATAAAAAAGGACCCCTGTTTCTCTGGGCTACCTCACTGGATAGTGGATGGAATGCTGATTCTGGACTCAGAAAGATTTGAGTTCAAATCCTGCTTGACTAGCTATGTGACACTTGGTAAGTTTCAGCCTCAGTTTCCTCATTTGTAAAATGCTGCCAATAACAACACTTATTTCACAGGGTTCATGTGAGGATTAAATGAGATTTTATATATGTATGTGTGTGTGTGTGATTTTGTAAACCTTAAGTGCTCTGTAAATGCTAGCTGTTATTGTTAAATTGAAAAATAGCGTCTATTGTTCCTGCTTTGTAGAATTGTTAGGGGGTTTAAATTAGGTAACATATGTATAATTTGGCACATGCCTAGGAGGCAAATTTACCAAATAAGATCCTCATTAACAGTAATTCTGCACTTAGAAGGGTGGTTATAGAATGGCTTGTGCTTGTAACCCCAGATAGAAGCTACAACTCTAAGGAGTTGTACTCTATTGGACCCTTAGCCCTTCTTTAGGAAAGGTCCCTCTCTCCCATGTGGCTTGCATTGTGCCCTTATGCAGCAAATGAAGAAGCACCTGGCAACATAAGGAAAAGGTCACCCCTAGGTCTTTATAAGAAATAATATTAAATCCAGTAAATGTGTTCTTTAACAGAGAATATTAAGAAAAAACACAAATAGAAGTAAGGCTGGAGCAAGGTAAGGACCAGCTGTTCCTCTTAGTTGGCTTTTTTCTCTGCTGCTGGAACAAGCACCCCAATAAAGTACACATCATCATACGCACCTCCCAGCTTATCTAGTCAGAAGTCATCTCTCATGGCCTTAAAGAAAGGAACTGAAGGTATGTTAGACACTGGTTTTGGCTCTGGTCTTGGTGCTGCTAGAGAACAACCTCCATTTTCTTCTTTTTCTCATTGACAACCCTAAAAATTCTCATAGTGGAAAAACATTGTCCCATTCTATCCAAAGGTTGATTTCTGGTTATTTTCCTCTCTTCCCAAACTGGAAAGAATGACAAATCCCAGGATAAGGAATGGGGAGGGGTGTGTGGCCATCTAACACCACGCCATGTGTTACACACATAGAGCACGTTGCACACTTCTAAAGGGCTTTTGTTGTTATTCAGCTGTTTTTCAGTTGTTTCCAACTCTTTGGAACCCCATTTGTGGTTTTCTTAGAAAAGATACTGAAATGGTTTATCATTTCCTTCTCCAGATCATTTTACAGATGAGGAAACTGAGGCAAATAGAGTTAGATGATTTGCCCAGTTCGGTGATTTGTCACACAGCTAGGGAGTGTCTGAGGCTGGATTTAAACTCATGAAAATGGGTCTTTATGATTCTAGGCCCAGTCCTCCATCCACTGCTCCACCTAGACACCCTTTTAAAGGGCTATAAATTATTATTGGTGATGATGTTATTATAGTTATTACATTCTTTTATTATCACCACTATCATCATCATCATCATCAAGGTAAGTGTTCTCTTTTTTTATATACATTTGAAACATTTAATTTTAAAACCTTGAATTTCAGATCCATTCCCTTCCTCCCTTGTCTCCCATTCCCTCTGGGAAGATAAGCAATTCAGTATGTGTTGTACATGTATAGCTATGCAAAACATTACCATAGTAGATATATTGTAAAAGATTGCTTATATTTCCCTCCCACCCATCCTACCCCCCACCTGGTCCATTCCCTAGTTTGAGCCTGTCCCTCTTCAAAAGTGCGTACTTCCAACCTCCCCACCCCCAGAATGCCTTCCCCTCCTTCATCCCCTCTCTCATCCCCTCCCCCCTACTCTCCTGCAGGGTGAGATATCCCATTTAGTATATATGTGATTCTCTCCCTGAGCCAAATTCAATGAGAATAAGGTTTTGCCTTTTTGCCTTCCTGTTCTTCCCCTCCCCTGCAACTACTTCCCCTTGCCTCTTCTATATGAGATAGTTTACCCTACCCTGTCTCTCCCCATTTCCTCTTGTCACTTTCCTCTCTCAACTCTTAACTTCACCCCTTAAGTATCATCCCTTCCCACCAAATTCAACCTATGCCCTCTATCCATGTATACCTGTAAACATATATTCACACATTCACATATGTATTCATATGTCCATATACCCTTCTTCAATTATTTTCATAATGGTAAGTGTTCTATTAATCCACACATATGATAATCCCTACTTTATTTCTGTGACCAAAAAAAATTCATGCCCTGATGAAATTTGCAAATTCTGATAAATGGTGAATTTTAGTGTATTGTGTGTGGTGGGGAGGGTTTGTCCTTTGCTCTCGAAGAGGACCATGACATCAGGGAGATGATGACATAACTTGCAATTGACTCTGATTTCAGTGAGGGAGGGCTATGCAAAGTCACCAGCCTCACTTTCTCCTCCAGAGACATCTGGTTCCAGTGGCCTGATATAGGTCAGGTAAGTTAAGGTCTTTTTGAGCTCTCACTTTCAGTGAGGCAACATCCATTTAGTAAATAGACTTCTTTAAAAAGGAGTTAAGGGATGGCCTCTCTAATTAAAAACAAGAGAAACAGTTACTATTTACATTAACTCTTGCAGGCTAAATATTAGGAAGTCCTTTAATCTCCTTAAGCCTCTGCTTTCTCATCCATAAAATGGGTCTCCATTTTCACACCATACCAATATCATTTTTGTAAATTAATTGTGCTATGTGGTTATGGAATATTATCTTTCCATAAAATGGTGAATTGGGCAGTTTCAGAGGAAATAGAATATTCTTATGAGCTGATGCAGGGTGAAGCAAGCAGCACTAGAGAAGCAATTTAAACAATGACAACAATTTAGTAGAGAAAAACAGTTTTGAAAGACTTTAGAATTCTGGTCTAATACCATTAGGAACCATAAATCCAAAGGAATGAAGATGAAACATGCCACTCATCTTCTGACAGAGAAGTAATGAACTTAAAATGCAAAAAGAGAAATACATTTTTTGGGTAGAGTTAATATGGAAATTTGTCTTGACAGACAATGTGGATGTGCACTGAGGGATCTTTTTTTTGTATCAACGTATTTGTACTAACATTTACTTAATCAGGGAAGGAGAGTAATTAAAATACTTGCTATTGAAAAATAAAAAAAGGAAAAGTAAAAACAAAAGAGGAAAGTCCTCTGTAAACTATAAAGTGCCATATAAATGTGAGTTATTATTGTTTTTAAAGGCATCCTGCTGTGGAGGCTAGCAAAGAGAGCAGAGGGCATAGACATAAGGTACAGTGGCATGCTATTAAGGGATAGAAAATAACTGATTAGGGGAATTTATAGAAATTCTAGAACTTAACAGTGGAGCAAATTGGGAGGGGTTCTTTATGTTTGGGTGGAAAGAGCTTTTGATGGGAAAACCACAATTCCCCGTCACTCCCCCAAAGCTATCCCCAAATACCCCATGCCTATCTGGAAAGCTCTTGAAATGCATGGGAATGTTACAATGAGGAGCATTCTAAGATGGGAAAGAAATGACCTTCATCAGATGACTGAGCAAATGATCTGCAAGCTGAGGCTAGTCACAACATCACTTTAACCTTAAAGGGAGAGTGAATGGTGGAAATACAGAGGGTTTAGTATAGAAGCTGGATCCAGAGGTGACAAGATGAAGTGCAAAGCCACAAGAATAGGAGACAAAATGAATAGAATATGATGTTATGAATGATTAATAATAATAGCTTATAATGGACATAGTGGAAAGAGACCTGGGCTCAGAGTCAGAAATCCTGTATTCAAATCCTTCCTCTGATAGATGTGCTAATGTTCTTGGTTTTGGTATGTAACTCTCAGTGCCCCTAGGTAATTCTCTAATACTATAAATTGCAAAAAAAAAAAAAAAAACAACCTGTGTATTTGCATTTATAGAAGTTCTCTCATTGGGAAGCTGCTGACTGATGAAATTACAGTTTTTGCAATATTATGATGACCACTTTACAGATAAGGAAACTGAGCTTCAGAAGATATTAAAGTGGAGGATAGGTCAGTGAGATTTCCTGCCTTATATTTAGGAGGGAAGAAGACTAACCAGGAAAATGAAAATAAAGGACAAAGAAAAGAAAGTGAACAGGTGGGAGATTTGGTAGTTATTATTAGAAAACAGGATGAAATTGATATCACAGTTTATTGTGCCAGCTTCTGTGTACTTTAGTTATGTCCTGCTCCCACCAGCAGGCTTTCTACCCCCCACAGGGGACCTTTTAGTGACTTTATTCAATGATAAAAACCTTAGAAGGTCCATCTGACATTTGCCATTGGAGGAAGGGTAGCTATGCTTGAATAATGCAGAATTATTTCTACAGGCTAATGTCTCTCTCTTTTAAATTGAAGAGGCAGAAAAAAAATCATGAATTAAGGAGGGAGAAAATTTCAAATTCTACATGCCTACATTGAAAGAATGATGATATGGGGGTAGCTAGGTGGCACAGTGCATAGAACATATTGGCCTTGGAGTCAGGAAGACCTGAGTTCAAATCTGGCCTCAGATACTTACTAGCTATGTGACACTGGCAAGTCACTTAACCCTGATTGACTAAAAAAAAGAATGGTGATTTGGGAGCATTTTATGGATAAGATTTAAAAACAAAACAAAACAGGAGCAGACTATGAAAAGGATGTGGGTAGAAGATGGCATAACAAAGGAGAAAGATGGAGTGACTCAAAAAAGAAAATCAGTAATATTCTATACAACATAAAGAAATATCAAAGGAGGCTCAGGCCCATAAGAGAGAGATTAAAGGACTGAAGGATGAGGATATTAAAAATATCTCAAGAGGCTGCTGGAAACAGAACCATAGCAATTTAATAAAATATAACAAACATTTAGTAAGCATTTTACTGTGTGCTAGGCTTTGAGAAGAGGCAAGGATGAGATGATCGTCATGGGGCTGCAGTTTAGCAGAGGGATTTGAAAGACAGACAAACAGCTATAATGAAAATAATCCAGGATGAATACAGGAGAGCTATAAAGTTCAAAGTGGGAAAGAGTATGATGGAGATGGCCAGATCAGGGAAGACTTCCTGGAGGAGGTAACAAGTCAAAGTGGACTTTAATGAATGCTAGATGTAGGGTTTTGTGTTAGGGTTCATGACACAGACACAGTTACATAATTGCCTGATCCTAGCATTGGAAGGGAAGTCACAGGCCCTTATGTGAATAAGATTCCTTTCTACAACCTCTCAGACATTCGATTCGTCGGAGGTAGATGACTCCTTTTTAGTCTGTGTTCGACATTTCTGCTTTATGTGGATAATTTTTTATTTCCTGGTGGAAGAAGGACAGAAAAGGGCAAGGATAATTATAAATCCATATCTAGAGGGAACAACTGTCTTAGTTTCATGGAGCCATTGTCTTCCAAATCTCGAAAGCCATTCTTTGGACTTGTACTTGGCAGGGAAAGCATGCTTGGCAGCTGTTTTGGTAATAAATGTACTTGGTGCTCATTATAGGTCATGCTTTCTGAAGAGTCTTCCTTTGATATAAATGATAAAGATAATAACTTCCTGTAATTTGGTGCCACAAATATTCCTGCTGTATGAACAAAAAGTCTCCTGAATAGGCACAGGTAGTAGAGATTTTCAGGTGGAGGATGAAATTAAAATATAAGCCCACCTGAATGGATTGTAGGCATTGTGATGATGATGATGATGATGGTGATGATGATAGGGCTGGTCGTGACATTTCATTAAAATAAAAACTCCTGGATGAAGAAAATCCCTTTTCCAACTAAGCATGACACCTTCCCTGCAACTTATAGTAATAGAGAGTTGCCTGAGGAGTTAATAAGTGACTTGGCTAGGATCACACAGCCAACATGTGTCACAGGCAGGACTTGAATCCAGGTCTTCCTGGCTCTAAGCATGGCTCTCAATCCTCTAGGACATATGGTCTCATGACAATATTATGTTAACAATTAGCCTTTATATAACTCTTTTATTTTTGCAAAGTACTTCATATATATTATCTCATTTGAGACTCACAATAATCTTGTCAAGTAGGTACTCCAGGTTTCATTATCTCCATTTTACAGATGAAGAAACTGAGGCATTGAGGGATGAAGTGCCTTTGGGCACAAAATTGTAAAGTATGAGAGGAGGCATTTGAACCTATGACCTTCTGACTACAAGTAGCCCTCAATAAAATGGTGAACTGTGCTGTTCTTGGCCCTTGTTTTCTTCAGCATTTACTCCTTTTTGGTGTCTCTTCCTATCAGCTCTTCTGGTGTCTAGTGCAGCTGGTTGCCTTCTATTCAAATATTTCCAGAAAAATGATCTGATGTCAGCATATTATAATGTAAGAACTCTCCATGGGGGCATTCAAATTCTAAGTCTTATCTCTAATTCTAGAATTTGAGCCTTGTTCTTTGTTAAAGGAGTTCAGCAATAGCTATTATGACAGTTGGTAAAGATATTTTGGAGCAAGGAGTCTTTAGAGGTGAGCCATTGGGAGAATATTGTAATCATACCATAGAAAGGGTATGGTCATCTACTTGATTTATACATGTGTCATCAGAAGAATGTATTTGCCCTTATGCCATATGCACTCATGAAATTGATTTTGAGGGTATTCATTCCATAAGTGTTTATCTATGAGCAAAATTATTTTCATGTTTTCAGTGTCTATCTTGAGTGTTGGCCACTTACAGATGCAAGTGTCACCTCTCTCCAACAGTTGAGGGAGAAGCATCTTGGAAGTGAAGCAATGCCTTTTGATTACCTGTATGCAGCAACTTTCCACTATCATTTAAGAAAGGAAGAGTTAGAAATGGAAAGTAATTATCAGAGTAGTCATTTGGATAGAGAGCTGGAAGTGACATCTTTGCGCAATGGAAAAAGCTAAGGAGCCAGCCCTCACAATGGGAGGCCAAGACCCTGGGTTCAGCTTTCATTTGTCATAGCTACTGACTTCAAGTTACTGATTTTCAGTGTTTCAAAGGAAATGCTGTTCAAAGCCCAGAGATGATAATGATATATTACAAGGCAAGGAGTTAAGGCTAGTGAACAGGACTCAGGGGTTCTAACACACCAGTAATCAGAGGGCTGTGTGGAGAGTCATTGCAAACCTAAGGCATGGCATACAAGGTTTAAAAAAAGTTTGAGCAAGACATTGAAAATATCTCTTGACCCGCCGAAGACCATCCTGAGAAGAAGGAAATAAATTGGAACTCACCTGACCCTTTACCAGAGTCTCTGCTTGGCTTGGCAAGCAAGCTGAAGAAATTTCATCTAACTGTTGGTTTCAATGTATTTGGGTCCTGTCTGATTCCATTGAAATCCAGAAGATTATCAGGTGTTATAATCAGTGGAAATATGCCAATACTCAATTGAATTCTATGTATTAATTTTGTCCTCTCCCTCTCATGATTCTTTCACCTGAGATCAATGAAATCAACATTCTGATGAAAGGGATACCATAAAGAATATCACTTTAGAAATGGAATCATGGAATTGTGGAGCTTGAAGGAAGCTTAGAGATCATATACTAGATGCCCTATAGAGATGAAATGATGGAATCTTTTGATTCTTTGATGGAGCCAGGATCTAATCAGTGTGGGAATCACCTCCACTTATATGGATCACAACATATACACAGAGTTCTAGAATTCTGGAATTTGAGATTTGAAAAGGACCTGGGTGGTCATCTAGTTCAACCCATACATGAAAGGAATCTCCACTGTAAAATACCCATCAAGTGGTTCCCCAGCCTCTGCTTAGAGACTTCCAAGGAGGGGAGAGTCTTTAGGCCCTCTTATTCTGTGTTATTCTAGTTCAGGTCTTACAGAAGATTCTCCATTGGGGCTCTACCCAGTATATTGGGAGGTCCTTTTTCCAGTTCTTTCAACATTGCATAGAACTTAATGGCATACACAGACCGCCTTGCTCTTGCCACATTATTGGACCACCTTCTTTTTCTAGTCCCACATCTCTCTGATGACATCCTTAACATGCCTTCTCTTGGTTGGTGATGCCAGTTATGTGTACAATAAGGAAAGCACATTAAGGATTTATATTTTAAATTTCAGATAATAAGATCATATTATAGGATGTGTTGCAAATATGCAAGAATGAGAATAGTTCCATTTATATGGGACACTCTATAGTCTAAACTCCTTATTTTAGCGATGAGGAAACTGAAGCCCCAAAGCCTCAGCTCAAGATCAGTTAACTAGCTAGCATCAAAGTGAAGACTAGAACTCAGACTGGTTTAAAAACCTTTGGGTCCTCTTTCCATGTTATCATGACTGCCTGTATTTTTTTTTTATTTTAACAAATGCTTTATTAACTTCTGGTTTACATCATTCATTTCAGTCAGATTTTGAGTTACAATTTTTCCCCATTTTTCCCCTACTCACCACCCCAGAATAGCAGTCCCACAAGATATCCCCTCATCCAATCTGCTCTCTCCCATATCTTCTCCCATACCTCCTTCGACTTTGCCATTAGGGCAAGGTGAATCTCTGTGCCCCAATGCCGGCACATCTTATCTCCCAATTACATGCAAAATAGTATTAATAATAGTATTTATATACATTTGAAACATTTAATTTTAAAACTTCGAATTTCAGATCCATTCCCTTCCTCTCTTGTCACCCACTCCCTCTGGGAAGATAAGCAATTCAGTATGTGTTGTACATGTATAGCTATGCAAAACATTACCATAGTAGATATATTGTACAAGACTGCTTATATTTCCCTCCCACCCACCCCACCCCCACCTGGTCCATTCCCTACTTTGATCCTGTCCCTCTTCGATAGTGAGTACTTCCAACCTCCCCTCCTCTCAGAATGCCCTCCCCTCCATCATCACCCTTCTCTTCCCCCTTCCCCCTACTCTCCTGCAGGGTGAGATATCCCATTTAGTATGTATGTGATTCTCTTCCCTGAGCCAAATTCAATGAGAATATGGTTTTGACTTTTTGCCTTCCTGTTCTTCCCCTCCCCTGCAACTACTTCCCCTTGCCTCTTCTACATGAGATAGTTTACCCTACCCTGTCTCTCCCATCTCGTCTTACCACTTTCCTCTCTCACCTCATAACTTCACCCCTTAAGTATCATCCCTTCCCACCAAATTCAACCTATGCCCTCTATCCATGTATAACTGTAAACATATATACACACATTCACATATGTATTCATATGCCCATATACCCTTCTTCAATTATTTTCATAATGAGGAAGGTTTCATCAAACACAGTTATTGTTTTTCCATGTAGGAATGTAAATAGTTCAACTTTGATAAGTTCCTTTTGATTTCTTTTCTCTGATTACCTTCTCATGCATCTCTTGCTTCTTGTGTCTGAATGTCAAATTTTCTATTCAACTCTGGATTTTCCCCCAAGAATGCTTGAAAGTCCTCTATTCCACTGAATGACCATATTTTCCCCTGAAACAAGATACTCAGTTTTTCTGGGTAGGTGATTCTTGGTTTTAATCCCAGATCTTTTGCCCTCTGGAATATCATATTCCATGCCCTTCAGTCCCTCAGTGTAGAAGCTGCCAGGTCCTGTGCTATTCTGATTGTGTTTCCACAATATTGAAATTATTTCTTCCTGGCTGCTTGTAGTATTTTCTCCTTGATCTGGGAATTCTGGAACCTGGCTATAATATTCCTAGGAGTTTTCTTTTGGGGATCTTTTTCAGGAGGCTATCGGTGGATTCTTTCAACCTCTATTTCTCCCTCTGGGTCTAAAAAATCAGGGCAATTTTTTTGAGAATTTCTTTAAGGGTGATTTCTAGGTTCTTTCTTTGATCATGGCTTTCAGGTAGTCCAATAATTTTTAAATTATCTCTCCTGGATCTATTTTCCAGGTCAGTGGTTTTTCCCATGAGATATTTCACATTGCCTTCTAATCTTTTGTTTGTTTGGATCTGTTTAACAGCATCTTGATGTCTCATAAAGTCACTAGCTTCCATTTGTTCCAGTCTAACTCTGAAGGAATGATTCTCCTCAGTGAACTTTTGAGATTCTTTTTCCATCTGGCAAATTTGACTTTTTAAGGCATTCTTCTCCTCATTGCCCTTTTGAGCCTCCTTTGCCATTTGAGTTAGTCTATTTTTTAAGGTGTTATTTTCCTCAGTCAGGCTGTTGACTCTCATTTCATACTTTTCCTGCATCATTCTCATTTCTCTTCCCAATTTTTCCTCCACTTCTCTTATTTGGTTTTTGAAATCCTTCTTAAGGTCCTCTATGGCCTGTAGCCAGCTTGTATTTTCATTTGGGGCTTTTGGTGCAGGATTTCTGACCTCACAGACCTCCTTCTGTTCCATTCTTCGATCCTCTTTGCCCCCCAAATAGGAGTCTAATGTTGCATTTCTCTGTTTATTTTGTTTCCTTTGCCTAGGCATGTTGCCACTTAATTACTTGATTTTTGGGCTTGTTGCCACAGTAAGACCCTGCCACCAGACAGGGGAGCTTCCTTCTAAAACCTTGGGGTCTTCACAACTTCCGGAGATATTAGTTGGGTGGCCTCTGTAAAGCCTCCATACACTCTGGCAAGCTGGACACACACCCCAGACCACAATCCAGATCCAAGCAGGTTAAAGCAAGAGTGATTACCCCCCAAGACTCATTGCTGAATCCCCCTGCAGTTCGCAGACCAGGAGCTGAATCTGCAACTGAAGCTGCAAAATGGCCTCTGCTGTGTCTCCTCAGGGGCTTCTAGCCCCCAGGGGAGGAAGCTGCCGTGTTCCCCAAATACTGGTCCCAAAGTCCATAGGGCACTAACCTCTCACTTTGTTGTAAGCATATCTGTGCTGATAATTCTGGAATCGCCACAGCTGCTGGTGTTCTGGGGTCCCTCCAGCCAGCTGCTGGCCTGGCCGCCCTTGGGCTAAAACCGGGGCTCAAGCTGGGCTAAAACCGGGGCTCAAGCGGGCCTTGGCTTGGCTCCCAGAGCGCTGAGCTGTGCTGGGCTGGCCGCTCTCTGCAGGGCTGCTGGGCTGTCCTCAGCAGGAGGTTAGCTTCTCTGTGTTGTTCTGTGGGTACTGGGGCTCCAGAAGTTGTTCAGAGTCCACTTTTTACATAGTTTGGAAGTGGTGTGGGGCAGAGCACCTTGGAAGGGCTGTTTCTACTGCATCTTGGCTCTGCCCCCGACTGCCTGTATTTGGAAGGAAAGGAAAGAGACTGAACCTTTATGTGATGCCCATTATGTGCCGGGCACTATTCTTTTTATAAATATCTCATTCTATCCTCCCAACTCTGCAGAGTAGGTGCTGTTTTTATCTCTATTTTACAGTTGAGGAAACAGGCAAACAGAGGTAAAATGAATTGCCCAAGTTCATATACCTATTAAGTATATGGGTGCTGAAGAAGGACCAGTACCTCTGGTGTGAGGGCTTACCGTGCCCTTTCCAGGGTTGCTCGTTCACCTTTGGGATCCACCTGGCACTCAACTCTCACCTGTGGCTATATAAGCTGTGCATGGGCAGTGGCAACACCCTGCTAAACAGTCTTGCCAGATGGGTTAAACCAGCTTGAGGGTAAGCAAGGTGCCTCAAACCCATTGGTGAGTTAGGGGGCTAACCTAACTTGGCTTCAGCCCAAGCATGTGAAGACTTCTCCTGGGGAATGTGTGGATAAGAACAATTTATTCCAATGGCCATAAAGGCAGCTGAAGCAGGTGTTGTGCAGCACTTAGATTTTGGTCAGACATTGAAGATGCCAAGGTCATCCACTGCATCCCAGGTCATCACCAGTCATCCTTTTTGTCTTGCCACTTGACTTTGATGACTCTGGAAGAGAGAGTAAGGCTGATGACTATATGCAACTCTGCTTTGCTAAAATCCAATTCATATTCAAGTCAAGATATTGCCCCATGTTGTCACTGGTCCTCTTGGAAAAGGCCAGACGGCAGCAGAAGCTGCACTTGACTCCAGGCACAGTGATCTATCCACTGTTCCACCTAAATGTGAGAAATATTAAGTGCATCATATGTGTGAGGTGCTGTGCTAGGCCCTCGAATCAGATACTGTCTTGTGGTACTATTTAATATCTCCTGTGTGTAAGCCTTTGTCTTCCCAAAGACAATGAAAACTCCTTGATTTACATTTTACTTATTTAAGTATTCCCTTCTCCTGCCCCTAGGCACTTAGCTCAGTACACTGTACAGAGTAGTGACTCATAATGTTTGTTTGATATTTATCCATAATCTTTATGACAAGATCTATGATTTGCTGGCATAAAGAACTCCTGATGAAGAAAATCCTACCAAAACTTAGCAGCATCACTTGACTGGAGAACTGAGGGGCTAAGCAATTTGCCCAGGTTTACATAGCAAGTATATGTTGGAGCAAAGCCGTGAACCCAGGTTTTCTTGGTTATAAGGTTGATTCTCTATCCACCATGCAATGCTTTCACTTATAATTTTTATCATGATAAATATTAAGTTCTAGGTTCTCTATTACTTCAAAATCAAGGCCAAGTTAAGGCCCTGAAGGCCTCAGAGACCTTTGTTTCACAGGTCATTTGAGGATACATTTTAAAACTATGTAGATTTATTCAAGAAGAGATGCTTGTTCCAGATTTAGTAATATAAGTTTTGAAAAAAAATAGCCATAAAAATTTTGAGGGACATTTAGTTTTCTTAGGCCCTTGGTATAGTACCTTATATGTCAATTTGATATGACCCTGTGCAACATTGTACTTTTTTTCTGATGACTAAACCTTTAAAGTGGAATATACATACAAAATTATGTTATTTTTGAAGATTAGGTCTAGGATACAGTGTTAACAACTCTTGAACATTCTTTAGAAAATACTAAAATAACAAGGATCTTGGTTTTACAAAATAGAGTTGGAATTAACAGTGGCCATCTGTATCTATATACAGTTGACATCAAACCCATCTAAATTGTCTTCCTCATGAACACAGAAGATACAGAAAATGGTGTTTCAGGACTTTTTGGATTCCCATCTTGTTAAATTTCTGGGTATCTATTACATAAAGGTGGAATAAGAAAACAGAGGGGCTTGGAAGCAAGATGAAGTGGGTTGAAGTCTTAGATTCTTAGAAAGCCTGATGCAGGGGCTCTGTAATGTCTCTGTCAAACATGATCCAGAATCCATGATTTGGGCTTTTAAAAATATTTTGATAACTGTATTTCAGTGTAATTGAATTCCATTGTAATCCTATGTGTTTGATTTTATGCATTTAAATACATTGTTTTGAGAGGAGGCCAAGAGACTTCATCATTCCATCTATTAGATTTTAAGTTCCTTGAGAGTAGCAATTATATTTGGACTCTATTTGTATTTTCAGTACTTAACTCAGTGCCTGGGACATAGCAGACACTTAATAAATGTCTATTGATTGTTTGATTAAGAATACCAAAAGGCTCTAAGAAAAGTAAAAAAAGGTTAAGAACTCCTGTCCTAGAAGGATGTGGCAGGATCTCTGGTCATATTCACAAATAAGTTTTCCAGGAATGTTTGTTTTTCTTAAAAAAGAAGACTTTGCATTGATATCTTTATATTTTATATCACCTTTATATCACAGCCTCCTACCTTATCCAGAAAGAGATCACTAACAATAAAACAAAAGTTAAAAAAACAGAAAAGAAAAGAAAGGAGTTCAGCAAAACTCACCAACATGTTACTGATGGGGTCTGTCCATGGTCTTTGTCTAGGGTTCTTTCTTGTATTACCATACCCACGTTTCAGGCTTTTTGTGAATTACTATGCTAACACACATCAACCTTTCTGGTCAATTGACCTTTCCCTCTAGGATATCAAGAAACAGCAGAGCACCAGGCTCCTAGGGGAGTTAAATCGATAAACCTCAATTGCTTCTTTTCCTCTCCCTCCCCTCTCCTTCCTTCCCAGCAGACCAGCACACCTATGGAGCACAAAGAATGCTATGTTGCTTAGGCAGCTGCACTCTTTCAAATGCATTGTAGGTTTACTTGTGGTAGTTTCTTTCCTAAACCAATTCTGTTCAAAGGCAAAGGTGTTGTGTTGGTCTTCCCAGGACAATATGCCTTGATGGATTTCAGGTGCTACTTTGCTTTCCTGATTGCACTGGGTACCCCCAGTTACTTTTGAATAGATCTTTTGTACATGTATGATAAGGTCCCTTCTCAGGCAGCAAATCTTTTGCCATCAGGCACTTAACTAGGGCAGCTAGGTGGTTCTGTGAACAAAATGCCAGGTTTGCAGTCAGGAAAACTCATCTTCCTGAGTTCAAATCTGGCTTCAGGCATTTACTACCTCTGTGACTCTGTTTAACCCAGTTTGTCTTAGTTTCCACATCTTTAAAATGAGCTGGGAAATGGGAAGCCAAGAAAACTCCAAATGTAGTCATGAAGAGTTGGACACAACTGAAAAGGCAATTTGACATCAGGCCCAAGGCTTGGCTCCAGGGGCCAGGAATCTTTTATCTGTCAATCATTCCTCATCATCTAGGGAAGAGGCAAAGGAACTGTGGAGAGTAGGATTTTAGTCAGGATCTTAAGAACCTGCTATATATAGACTTAGATGCATGAACTGGTAAAAATAACAATAATTATTATTGATATAATAACAATATTTAACATTTATATAGCACTTATGTGCCAGCCGCTGGGCTACGTGCTTTACAATAATTATTTCATTTGAACCTCACAACAACCCTGGGAGGTAGGTGCTATCATTGTCCCCATTACATAGATGGGGAAACTGAGGCAAAAGGAGGTGGCGTGATTTGCCCTGGGCTGATAAGTACTCAAGGCCAGATTTGAAGTCAGGCCTTTCTGACTCTTCCAGCATCCTTGAGGGTAGGCACTGCATTCCCATCTTTTGGCTAGTAAGCTTCTGCCTCTTTCTCTCCTGATCCTGGGGATTTAAGGTAACCAGGGGCTATAAATAGCTAGCATATACATAGTGCTTTAAGGTTTGCAAAGCACTTTACATGTGCACACCTCACTTGACATTTAAAACAACCTTGTGAGGTATTATTATCCCAATTTTTCAAATGAGGAAATTGAGGCAGACAGAGGTTAAATAATTTGCCTAGTGTCATACAGCTCATTATTGACTAAGGCTGGATTTTAACTCAGTTCCTCCTGACTCCAATGCCTCTGCTATGCATTGCTCTACCTAGCCAATTAGGTATAATGCTACTTCCCTTCTCTAATGGTAATGGAGATTTGAAGATCTTCTGCCCCTTGTAATGGCAAGCAAACAAGTACTTAGCACCTTGTTTCAGTTGAGCCTTGCCTGGGATTATATCAAGTCTTTGTTAAGAAACAGAATTTGTGAAACCCACAGTGGGAGGGACTTGCCAAAGACAGGAACAGGACGGACATAAGAGGGAGGACCTAATGACCAGGTTAAAAAGCTGAGCACAGGCTGAGAGAGAGCCATAACTGCTGGGAGCAAGCAGCATGCAGGCTGAGCAGCTAGTGTGAGTGAGAGAGGGGCTCCCTTGCTTAAGGGAGCCTGTTTTGTTTTGAAGGTCTGACAGGGGGAAGGTTTGGGAAGGCTTGGGAATGTTGGTGCTCGCTGCATTGGTTATGTGTACCAACTTCATGGTTACTGTAATGAATCTGACTTTTTGGTTTGGGGATTCAATTTTCTGGTATTTAAATAAATGCTTTGGATCTGTCCTCCATGTGGAGAGGCTGTTACATTTTGTGATTCACAATGACACCAGCATATTCATAGCTGCCATGGGTGCTGTGAATATTGCATTGGTGTTATACCTTCCTATCACTCTGATCTCTCATGGCTAAAAATCTTGAGTCCTGATTTTCCTATCCAGCTCCATCCTTCCCTTCCCTTATATCCTTTAGAATCCCTGATCTTTCTTTAGCAAGCTTCTCTTCATCTTAGAGTTTGCTTTTCCTACCAGTGTCAACCTGTCACACTCAAAGAAACCTGACTCATCCCCCACTACACCTGCACTACTACCATTGCTCCCTTTCCTAGCACTAGGTTTCAATCCTAGCTCTGATGCTCATTACCATTATATCACCTTGGGCTAATCATTTGTCATCTGATCTCTGGGCCTCAGTATCCATAAAACAAAGGAGTAGATCAGATGAACTCTGAGGTCCCTTTCAGCTTTAAACCAATGATATTATGGTCTTAATGTAAAAGAGCAGTGGGAGGGAGAAATGGTACAAAACGATTTCGCATTGGATTTATAATGAACAAGGATGCATTTGCAACAGTTCTGTCCTCCTTCTTTTAGAAGCTAATACTAGAGCCTGTTTCCATTCCCTAAAGTACAAGGTGGCAGGTTGGGAGGGGAGAAGTACATTCAGTTTATGGCATGTGGTGTGGGAACTTGGAATGAACCAAGGACACTGGATTAGACACTCTGTGGCTAAGAGAAAGCTTACTCCATTCACATAGAACAGTCTTTTTCCCATGGTGCTGTGAGAACTCACCTTAGATTTTTCAGGAGATGGATTCAAGTCCTACTTGTATTTCATATTGTCTGTGTGGTCCTGGGTCATCCATTTAATCTCTTAGTACTGAAGGCAGAAATCTAAGTTTCAAAACACTAATTTGCATTGATTGATGGAATTTTTTTCCCCTTTGAAATCATAGATCTGGGTGAGAAAGAGTGAAAGAGAGGAGGAGAGGGTTAGGAGAGAGGGGAGGAGGAAGGGAGAAAAAGAGAAAGGGAGAGAGGGGAGGAGGAAGGGAGAAAAAGAGAAAGGGAGAGAGAGGGAGGGAAGGAGAGAGTGAGAGAGAGAGAGAGAGAGAGAGAGAGAGAGAGAGAGAGAGATTTCTACCAAGCTGAAAACATTTTAGAATTCAATTATCATAAGCCCTTTCTGAGTCAGAGAGCAGATATTATTCTTCTCATTTCACAAATGAAAACCTGAGGCCCAGAGTCACTGAGGACCTCTCCCAACATTGTTGTGTGACCTATGGCTGAGTCAGAGGATGAATGCTTGAAAATTACCAATTTTCCTCAATTTCAAATGCTTATTTGACTATGCTCCAGCCCCAAGCACATTGTTCATGAAAGAAAGCTCAGAGCATGAACAACAGGAAGACAAAGGCTTAGACATCTCTTTTTCGCAAAACCTCTCCAAAGCAGAAATTATGCACCAAAGATAAAGCAACTTCAGTTATCTCCATGGTCTAGGACACTAAGAATTAAAAAGGGGAAAAAAAACCTCAGCTCATGAGCTGAATGAATTAATGTTCGCTGACTCACTCACTCAGACTCCCCCTCTCCCACCTACCAGCATCAAGGCTGCACTAGCAGACCCAAGGTTTACAACAGACACAGGTTTACAATGAAATCCATCCAAACACCCTGGTTCCTTTTTTCTTTTCTCAGTTCTTTGGAGAACCTAGCTCCAAGCTTTAGAAGTTTACCTGGGACATGGCAGATAGCCAGCTTGGCCATAGCCGATAAGGAGAAAAAGCCTGCTGTGGGGCTGAAACTCCATAGTACTAATAAGTAAAAGCTCTTAACTGCCAGTGCTGGGATGGAAAACCTCTGAATTGCTAGTGTTGGGTCTTCTGAACTGAGGAACAAAGGGAGTGAGACAGGACATCAAGATGAGACACTGTGTACTTGTGTGGGTAGAGTCAGTGAACATTAATTCATTTAGTTCATCAGCTTTTGGTGTTTATTTTTCCTTTTGAATTCTGGGTGTCCTAGACCATGGAAATAGCTGAAGCTGTTTTATCTTTGGTGAATAATTTCTGCTTTAGAGAGGTTTGAGAGGTTTTGCGAAAAAGAGGAGATGTCTGAACCTTTGTCTTTCTGTTGCTCATGTTTTGAGCTTTCTTGCTTCATAGCACTTCACTAAACCTAAAGGAAAGAGCACGGCATCCTACTAGGGCAAGTTCTGACCCCTCAAAGGCTACTTGCGCAGAGACTTAGGCTGGTGATCTGTGAAATTCCCCTTGTGGAAAGAGGTCCTTTGAGATCCAGCCCCAAAGGCAACCACACCAAAGGGAAAAGAGTCAGAAAACGAATAGAGGAAAATCAGGCATAAGCAAAGATTTCAGGCAAAAGAAAACTCAAAAACCTTTCAAACAGTAATAATAAAAGAAAATATTGTCTTTGGACTAGTAAATGAGTTTAAGCATCTAGACAGAAGACCCTATGGAATATGAGAACATAGAACCATAATACATTGTTCCTGAATTATTCAAAAGAGAGATGAGAATTATGAGAGCAGAATTTACATCCTACAAAGCAAAAGTAATGGTTAGAATAGAAAAAAACCCAGAATTTGTATTATCATAAAAAATAAAAAAAACCCTGAAACAAATCTATTTCCAATAGATTGGAAATACAAATCTATAGAAGTAAAGGGCAATCTAGAAGAAGAGAAGTAAAAAAGTAACATTAAAATATATGCATGATTCAAGTAAAACCTACTGATCTTGAGGACAGGATATATAGTCATACTAAGAATGACAGGTGTCTCAAAAGAACACAACAGGACAAAAATGTCAACACTACAGTTCTGGAAATAATAGAAGAGAACTGCCCAGGACTTCTGACCATGCAAAATGAATTACCAATTGAAAGAATTCATAGATCACCTCCAGAAAAAAAAAATCCAAAGGTTGCAAACTTTGAGAATCATAGTGGTTAAATTTAACAAGTCAGTTCAGAAGCAATAAGTTCTTTAAGCCACTGAGAGAAAGAACTTCAAATACAAAGGGAAGGAGATTTGAATATTATAAGACTATATATTTTCCCCTTGCCCCATCAGAAAATGAAGGAGGGAATGTATTCCAAAGAGCAATGGAGATCAGGATGCAGCCCAGAGAGAACTACCATGCAAACCTGAGCTTAACCATATATGCAAAAAGATGGATGTTTAATAATAAAGAAGAGTTTGAAGCATTTTTAGGAAGAAAACCAGAATAGAAGAAATTGTTTTCTTCTTGAATACACCAAACAACAGAAACATAGGAGGAGTGACTAAATGCAGCAAACGAGACAGCCACAGCAGCAGAGTGACAGCAAAGGGACAAGTAAGAAACTTCTCTCTAAATATAGACAATGAGACAGAAGGAAAGGTGGAAGTCTAGTGGAGGTAACAGTGAAGAGGTGGGCATGGAGCATTATGGACAGAATCTGTCAATAGAGTGAAGTAAGCAGAGCTAAGGAGACAATATAATGCAAATAACTAAAACAATGTAAAAATATATATAATATATATAATAACATATATAATAAAATATAGCAAAATTATAAAGCTCAAGTAGAATTTTAATGAAAGGATATGAGAAGAAACTTCTTCCCCCTCTCCCTCATGGAGGTAGGAGGTCCGCAGGTATTCTACATTGCACATAGCTTTGGACTTTTTTTGTCTTTATTAATTTGTTTGTTTACTTTTAGTTTACAAGATTCAATTCCATAATTCCTTAGTTTCAAATTTTCTTTCCCTCCCCTCCCCCCACTTCACGACAGCATACAATCCAGTATAGGATCTGCAAATACTTTCACATTAGACATTAGGTTACAAAGGTGGATTGTACTAGATGGAATGAAAAATGGTAAAACCAAACAATAAAAAGAAAAAGATCAAGTAGTTTGCTTCAATCAGGATTCAAACTCAGTTCTTTCTAGTTCTTTCTCTGGATGTAGACATCTCTCTCCATCATGAGTCTTTTGGGATTGACTTATATCACGGCATTGCTGAGAAGAGTCCATTCTGGTCATTATACATATGTTGTGTCTGTGATTGTATACAAATTTCTCCTGGTTCTACTCTTCTTACTCAGCATCAGTTTGTATAAGCATCTCCAGGTAAATATGAAGTCCATCTGTTCCTTGTTTCTTATAGCACAATAGTATTCCATTACCTGCATATACCACAACTTGTTCAGCCATTCCCCAATTGATGGGCACCCTCTTAATTCCAATTCTTTGCAACCACAAAAAGCTGCTATAAATATTTTTGTACATATGGGTCTTCATCCCACTTCTATGATCTCTTTGGGATATAATCCTAGAAGTGGTATTGCTGGGTCAAAAGGTATGAAATTTTTTATAGCCCTTTGGGCATAATTCCAGATTGCTCTCCAGAATGGTTGGATCAGTTCACAACTCCACCAGCAATGCATTAGTGTTCCAATTTGCCCACATCCTCTCCAGCATTTGTGATTTTCCTGTTTTGTCATCTTAGCCAATCTGATTTGTGACATGTGGTACCTTAGAGTTGTTTTGATTTGCATTTCTCTAATCAACAGTGATTTAGAGCATTTCTTCATATGCTTATAGATATCTTTAATTTCTTTCTCTGAAAACTGCCTGTTCATATCCTTTGACCATTTATCAATTGGGGAATGACTTGTATTCTTATAGATTTGACTCAATTCTCTGTATATTTTAGAAATGAGTCCTTTATCAGATATAGGTTGAAAAATTCTTTCCCAATTTCCCACCTCCCTGTTAATCTTGGTTACATTGGCTTTGTTTGTACAGGAGCTTTTCAATTTAATGTAATCAAAATTATCCATTTTGCATTTTATAATGTTCTCTAATTCTTGTTTGGTCCTAAAGTCTTTGCCTCTCCACAAATCTGACAGGTAAACTATTCCTTGTTCTCCCAGATTACTTACAGTATCATCCTTTATGCCTAGATCATGCACCCATTTAGACATGATTTTGGTATATGGTGCTAGATAATGGTCTATGCCCAGTTTCTTCCATACCATATTCCAATTTTCCCAGCAGTTTTTGTCAAATAGTGCATTCTTATCCCAAAAACTGGGGTCTTTGGGTTTATCAAATAATATATTACTATACTCATTGATTGCTGAAACTTCGTGTGCCCAATCTATTCCACTGATCCACTATTCTATTCCTCAGCCAGTACCAAGTAGTTTTGATGACTGCTGCTTTATAATACAGATTAAAATCTGGTATAACTAGTCCACCTTCCCTAGCATTTCTTTTCATTAATTCCCTTGATATTCTAGACTGTTTGTTCTTCCAAACAAATTTTCTTACTATATAGTTTTTTGGTAAATTGATTGGTATGGCACTAAATATATAATTTAGTTTGGGTAAAATTGTCATTTTTATTATATTAGCTCGACCCAGCCATGAGCAATTGATATTTTTCCAATTAGTTAGATCTGATTTTATTTGTGTGAGAAGTGTTTTGTAGTTGTGATCATAGAGGTCCTGGGTTTGTTTTGGCAGGTAGATTTTATACTGTCTACAGTAATTTTAAATGGGATTTCTCTTAGCTACTGCAAACATTTCTAGTACCATATTGAGTAAGAAGGGTGATAGTGGACACCCTTGTTTCACTCCTGATCTTATTGGAAATGCTTCTAGTTTATTCCCATTGAATATAATACTTGCTGATGGTTTTAAATAGATGCTACCTATTATTTTAAGGAAGACTCCATTTATTCCTGTACTTTCTAGTGTTTTTAATAGGAATGGAGGTTGTATTGTGTCAAATCCTTTTCTTCATCTATTGAGATAATCATGTGGTTTCTGCTAGTTTTATTGTTGATATGATCAATTATATTGATAGTTTTCCTAATATTAAACCATCCTTGCATTCCTGGAACAAATACTACCTGATCAAAGTGTATTATTCTTGTGATAAGTTGCTGTAGTCTTTTAGCTAATATTTAAAATTTTTGCATCTAAATTCATGAAGGAAATTGGTCTATAATTTTCTTTCTCTGTTTATCTCTTCCTGATTTAGGTATCAGTACCATATTTGTGTCATAGAAAGAATTTGGTAGGACTCCTTCTTCACTAATTTTCTCAAATAATTTGTAGAATATTGGAATCAATTGTTCTTTAAATGTTTGATAGAATTCACTAGTGAATCCATCTGGCCCTGGAGATTTTTTCCTAGGGAGTTCACTGATGGCTTGTTTGATTTCTTTTTCTGAGATGGGGTTATTTAAGTAGTTTACTTCCTCATATCTTTGGACTTTTTTGATGTATTGATCAGTTGTGTCGATATTTTTTTCCTCTCTCCAATGAAAGCTATTTATTATATAGGATGGCTCTCTATTATATAGGAGTAAGAGAGGACAGGGATAATTGGGATAACTAAGATGTAAAAACAAAACGATATCAATAAAAACATTTGAAAAAACAGAAAGCTCAGATACAGTCATATATAGTTGCAAGTACAAAGTTTCCTCCACCTTGTGGATCTACTAGGTACTTTTAATCTTTAATAAGTGGCCTAGAGAATAGGGAGGGCCTGTAGTTTCTGTAATTCAGTTCAGTTCCGTGGGTCTGACTGCATAGGCCTGACTATGTCACTCTTAAACCTTCAGTGATAACCTGTGGTTTAGAGAATAAAATACAAATTCCTCAGTCTGATATTTAAAATACCCTGCAACCCATGTCTTCTCTACCTTTCCTGCCTTATTTCATATTACTATCTTTCATGTCCTTTCTTTTCTAGATTAATCGTTATGAAGCTGTTCCTCAAACTCAGCATGCTTTGTCCTACTTTTATGCATTCATCCTCTATATCTGGAATAAAATTTCCTTTTTTACTTACATGACTCTCCAAGAATATTTTCAAATTTCTTTTATATAATATATGTTCCCTCTAGCTCTAAATCTATGATTCTATAATTTTGTAACTCAGGGATTCTATGGTTCTATAAATATTTGTTAGTAGACCTGGGTTTGAATCCTGTCTCTGACACTCAGTAAAAGGTGAGTCAGAGCTGGAAATGAGAGAAAAAGATAAAAATATAGTATGTAAACATGAATCAGGTTTAAAAGTCTGAATTTCAGTGGCACTGTTCTATTTAAAAGTTAGTGTCATTCTTCATTCCACCCTTGGTAATAGAACTTCTAGCTAAAACATAAGCAGCTGTCTTGATTAAAACAACCATTTTTCAGTCTAACTCATAACTGGTGGTGAGTGTTTCAAATAAATGTCACTTTTATGTGTTTCTGCAATTATACAAAAATGGAATTTTTCTTTCCATCCTAGCTTCAAATTCTGCAGTATTTGCTAGTGGGATCATCCCAAATAAAGTGTCTTATGATTAAAAAATAATCAAATATAACCTAAAGTTTGGGAAACTAAACCTGAAAGATGTCCAGGAGTTGTCCTCCTGTGAAGTTCATTGAATATTTAAGCTTTAATCTGAAGATAATTTTTCTGGCCTCTGTCAATATTTTTGTTCCACATCTAAGAATATAAGAATCAAACCCAACTTCTTTGATGTGAGTATAGTAATTCAAAGAAAACTGTACTTTTACTGGTTTCTGATAGTCAGCAATGGGACAGTAGACTAAGAGCTGGCCTTGTAGCAAAGAACAACTGGGTACTAGTTCTGATGGGCAGCTAGGGGTCCCAGTGGATAGAATGCCAGGGTCTAGAGTCTGGAAGACCTGAGTTCAAATCCTGCCTTAGACACTTACAAGCTGTGTGATCCTGGTCAACTCATTTAACTTCTCGGACATCTAGGAAATTCTCCAAGTTGTGGAGAAGGTTTTGTTGTGTTTAGTCATTTTAGTTATTTTAACTCTATTGGGATTTTTTTCACAAAGAGACTGAAGTAGTTTGCCATTTTCTTCTTCAGCTTACTTTACAGATGAGGAAACTGAAGCTAACAAGGTTAAGCAACTTGCTGAGGGTCACATAGCTAGTAAGTGTCTGAACCTGGATTTGAACTTGGATCTTCCTGACTCCAGATCTGGCACTCTATCCACTGTGCCACCTAGCTGCTCACAGAGAAGGTACCAAGTTACATTGGTAGAGGTAATTTCCTCATCCAGGAATTCCCTCTACAAATCAAATTATAGGTCAAGTTCCTATCCTACTAATTTCCCCCATTACACTAAAACTAAACATTTTCCCGCTTTATTGCTTTTGTTTTGGTAACATCTCTTGCATCTTTCCTTTGCTCTCCTCCCATTGCTTTAACCATTGCGTAGGTCTTCATTACCTCGTGCCTGCTATTAGTCCTTATATTGGTCCCTCCAGTTTCAGTTTCTTACTTCTCCAAGTCTTCACACAGATGCCAAACTGATATTCCTAATGTAGATCTGATCATGTTACAACCTTCCCTCCACCTCACAGTCAAAAATCTTTAATTACTTTTTATTGCCTCTAGGGCAGAATACAAAACCCTCAGCCTTGCGTTTAACACCGTTCACAATTTAACTGTCAGATACTTTTCTAGTCATTTCCTATTACTACCTTTTGTGCACTCATTATTCCAGAAAAACTGACTGTCTAGCTTTTCCCTATCCACAAATTCCATCTTTTGATTAAACATGGAACAGGTGTAAACCAAATCCAGAATTCACTTCCTCCTAACCTTTGCCAGGTAGAACTCCTAACTTTCTTCAAGATACGAATTTATGTCTTGGCTGATATCCTCAGCTATTAGTGCTTTTCTCCTCTTAAAATTTATGTATATATTTGGTTATTCACTTATCTGTATGCTCTTATTTCTTAGTAGGACATGAATTCCTTGAGAGCAGAGGTTTATTTTGTTTTTGTTTTCTTTTCCCTATGATCTGGCACTTTTAAAAAATTTATTTATGTTTAGTTTTCAATAGTTTAGTCTTATAAGATTTTGATTTCCAAATTTTCCCCTCCCACTCCCCTTCTCCCTCATATTTGGTACTTAATAGGGGCAGGTAGATGCTGCAGCAGATAGAACACTGGACCTAGAATCAGGAAGACTCACATGCCTGAGTTCAAATCTGGTTACAGACACATACTGGCTATGTGACCCTGAGCAAGTCACTTAACCCTGTTTGCCTCAGTTTCCCCATCTGTAAAATTAGTTGGAGAAGAAAATGGCAAACCACTCCAGTATCTTTGTGATGAACATCCCAAATGCTGTCACAAAGAGTCAGACATGACTGAAACTACTGAACAACAACAACAAAGGAGATACTTAATAAATATTTGTTGAATAAAATTGGCCAATTCAGACCTCAGCATAGTGAAGGGCATTTGGGTAAAGACCAATGAATACAAAACCAGAAGTGAAATTTTTTCCATCCCAGTATATTGCAGACCATTTCGATAGAAATGGGAAATAAATGAGAAGTTTGTAGAAAGATATCACAAATATAGGGACAAGACCATGATATAATGATGAGAGATTTCAATTATCCAGAATCTGCTAAACCTCTTTCTCTGACAAAAATAAAGCAGCTAATAACTTCTTGACTTGCCTTGATGGATGATAACTTCATCCTTCAAAAAATGGAAGAATCATGAAGGAAAAATTCTGTACTGGACCTAATTCTAATAAAGAAGAATTGGTTACTGGGTTGGAAATGATGGGAATATTTCCTCTTAAAGTGTGTGGTAAGCAAAGCAAAATAAAGTATGACATCCACCGTAGATTTTCAGAGAGTAGATTTCAAAGGGTTCAAATCAAGGCTTGAGTGTTATTGATGGAACAAAATTCTACAGAGGAAGTTAGTCCAGTAAGAAAGTCTCAAGAATGAAATTCAGAAGAGCCAATGGAAACAAATTAAATGAGGAGGGAAATTGGTAGTGTTCTGGCACTGTGTGGCTTAGATTCATTACTAGCATTCTCTTCTGTGTAAGTGAACATATTCCTTTTTTGGTATTTATTTATTTTTAGTTTTCAACATTCATTTCCATAAGATTTTGAGTTCCAAATTTTCTCCCCATCTCTCCCCTAACCCCCACCCAAGATGGTAACCAAACTGATTACCCCTTCCCCCAGTCTCTCCTCTCTTCTATCCCTCCTACTCCCCCCTTCTTCCCTTACATCTTACTTGTAGGGCAAGATGGATTTCTATACCCCATTACCTCTATATCTTATTTCTCAGTTGCATGTAAAAACAATTTTTTTTTACATTTGTTTGTAAAATTTTGAGTTCTAGATTCTCTCCCTTCTTCCCTCCTCACCTACCCCCATTGAGAAGATAAGCAATTCAATATAGGTTATACATGTGTAGTTATGCAAAACATTTCTATAGTATTCATACTGTGAAAGACTAACTATGTTTCCCTCCCTCCTATCCCACCCCCCATTTATTATATTTTCTCTTTTGACCCTGTCCCTTTTCAAAAGTGTTTGCTTCTGACTACCCCCTCCTGCAATCTGTTCTGCCTTCTATCATCCCCATCTCTTATCCCCTTCTCCCTTCCTTTCCCATAGGGTAAGATACCCAATTGAGAGTGTGTTATTTCCTCCTTAAGCCAAATCCAATGTGAGTAAGGTTAACTCATTCCCTTTCACCACCCTGCTCTTCCTCTCCATTGTAATAACTTTCTCTTGCCTCTTTTATGTGAGATAATTTACCCTAATGTATCTCTCCCTTTCTCTTCTCAATATATTCATCTCTTATGTCTTAATTTTATTTTTTAGATATCATCCCTTCATATTTGACTCACCCTGTGCCTTCTTTCTATGTATATGAATATATGCATATACAGACATATATACATACATACACACATATCTATATACACATATATATGCATATACATATATAATGTATATTTCCTTCAACTATCCTAATACTGAGAAAAGTCTCATGAGTTGCAAATATCATCTTTCTATGTAGGAATGTAAACAGTTCAACTTTAATAAGTCCTTTATGATTTCTCTTTCCTGTTTACCTTTTTATGCTTCTCTTGATTCTTGCATTTGAAAATAAAATTTTCTATTCAGCTCTGGTCTTTTCATCAAGAATGCACAAAAGTCCTCTATCTCATTGAAAATCCATTCTTTCCCCTGAAGAATTATACTCAGGTTTGCTGGGTAGGTGATTCTTGGTTTTAATCCTAGCTCCTTTGACCTCTGGAATATATTCTAAGCCCTCCAATCCGTTAATGTAGAAGCTATTAGATCTTGTGTTACCCATATTGTGGTTCCACAATACTCGAATTGTTTCTTCCTGACTGCTTGTAATATTTTCTCATTGATCTGGGAACTCTGGAATTTGCCTATAATATTCATAGGAGTTTTCTTTTTGGAATCTTTTTCAAGAGGCAATTGGTGAATTATTTCAATTTCTATTTTTATCCTCTGGTTCTAGAATATCAAGGCAATTTTCTTTGATAATTTCTTGAAAGATGATGTCTAGGCTGTTTTTATGATCATGGCTTTTGTGTAGTCCCACAATTTTAAAATTATCTCTCCTGGTTCTATTTCCCAGGTCAGTTGTTATTTCCAGTGAGATATTTTACATTGTCTTCTATTTTTTCATTCTTTTGGATCTGTTTTATAATATTTTGATTTCTCATAAAGTCAGTAGCTTCCATTTGCTACATTCTAATTTTGAAGGAATTATTTTCTTCAGTGAGCTTTTGCATTTCCTTTTCTATTTGGCCAATTTTGATTTTTAAGGTATTCTTATCCTCATTGGTTTTTTGGACCTCTTTTGCCATTTGAGTTAGTCTATTTTTAAGGTTATTATTTTCTTTAGTATTTTTGGGGGGTCTCCTTTAGTATGCTATTGATGTGTTTTTCATGATCTTTTTGCATCACTCTCATTTCTCTTCCCACTTTTTCCTCTACTTCTCTTACTTGATTTTCAAAATCCTTTTTAAGTTCCTCCATGGTCTGTGACCAATTCATATTTTTCTTTTTTTTTAATTAAACAAATGCTTTATTAACTTCTGTTTTACATCATTCATTTCCACCAGATTTTGAGTTACAATCATTTTCCCCCCGTTATTCCCCTACCCAGCCTCCCAAAATAGCAGTCCCACAAGATATCCCCTCATCCAATCTGCTCTCTCCCATACCTTCTCCCATACCCCCTTCGACTTTTCCATTAGAGGAAGGTGAATATTTGTGTCCCAATGCCTGCACATCTTATCTCCCAATTATAAGCAAAAGAGTATTAATAATAGTATTTATATATATTTGAAACATTTATTGTTAAGACCTTGACTTTCAGATCCATTTCCTTCTTCCCTTGTCACCCATTCCCTCTGGGGAGATAAGTAATTCAGTATATGTTGTACATGTCTAGCTATGCAAAACATTATCATAGTAGCTATATTGTGCAAGGCTGCTTACAATTCCCTCCCACTCATCCCACCCCCCACCTGGTCCATTCCCCACATGATCCTGTCCCTCTTCTATAGTGGGTACTTCCAACCACCCCTCCCCCCAAGGATGCCCTCTCATCCATCTTCCCTCCTCTCATCCCTCTTCCCCCTATTCTGCTGCAGGTTGAGATATCCCATTTAGCATGTATGTCATTCTCTCCCTGAACCAAATTCAGTGAGAATGTGGTTTTGCCTTTTTGCCTTCCTATTCTTCCCCCCCTTACAACCACTTCCCCTTGCTTCTTCTACATAAGATAGTTTATCCTATACCCTACCCTGTCTCTCTCCATCTCCTCTTGCCACTTTCCTCTCTCACCTCATAATTTCATCCCTTGAGTATTCTCCCTTCCCAACAAATTCAACCTATGCCCTCTATCCATATATAACTGTAACCATATACACACACATTCACATATGTACTCATATGACCACACACCCTTCTTCCATTATTTTCATAGTGAGAAAGATATCATCAGTCACAGTTATTGCTTTTCCATATAGGAATGTAAATAGTTCAACTTTGATAAGTTCCTTTTGATTTCTTTTCACTGATTACCTTCTCAGGCATCTCTTCCTTCTTGTGTCTGGATGTCAAATTTTCTATTCAATTCTGGTTTTTTCCTCAGGAATGCTTGAAAGTCCTCTATTCCACTGAATGACCATATTTTCCCCTGAAACAAAATACTCAGTTTTGCTGGGTAGGTGACCCTTGGGTTCATTCCCAGTTCTTTTGCCCTCTGGAATATCATATTCCATGCCCTTCGATCCCTCAGTGTAGAAGCTGCCAGGTCCTAGGCTATTCTGATTGTGTTTCCACAATATTGAAATTGTTTCTTCCTGGCTGCTTGGAGTATTTCCTCCTTGATCTGGGGATTCTGGAACCTGGCTATAATATTCCTGGGAGTTTTCTTTTTGGGATCTTTTTCAGGAGGTGATCGGTTGATTCTTTCAACCTCTATTTTGCCCTCTGGATCTAAAACATCAGGGCAATATTCCTTGAGAATTTCTTGAAGGGTGATTTCTAGGTTCTTTCTTTGATCATGGATTTCAGGTAGTCCAATAATTTTTAAATTATCTCTCCTGGATCTATTTTCCAGGTCAGTGGTTTTTCCCATGAGATATTTCACATTGCCTCCTAATCTTTCATTTGTTTGGATCTGCTTAACAGCATCTTGATTTCTCATAAAGTCATTAGCTTCCATTTGCTCCAGTCTAACTCTGAAGGAATGAATCTCCTCAGTGAACTTTTGAGATTCTTTTTCCATCTGGCAAATTCGACTTTTTAAGGCATTCTTCTCCTCATTGCCCTTTTGGGCTTCCTTTGCCATTTGAGTTAGTCTATTTTTTAAGGTGTTGTTTTCCTCAGTCAGGCTGTTGACCCTCATTTTATACTTTTCCTGCATCCTTCTCATTTCTCTTTCCAATTTTTCCTCCACTTCTCTTATTTGATTTTTAAAGTCCTTATTAAGGTCCTCTATGGCCTGCAACCCGCTCATGTTTTCCCCTGGGGCTTTTGGAGCAGGACTTCTGACCTCATAGTCCTTTTCCCGCTCTATGCCCCCAAAATAGGAGTCTAGGGTTGCATTTTTCTGTTTCTTTTGCCTTGGCATGTTGCCACTTAATTACTTGACTTTTGGGCTTATTGCCACACTATGGCTTTAAGGCCAGATAGAGGAATTTTCATCCCGAACGTGTAGGGGGCAACTTCCGTTTCTGGCAAGCTGTAAACCCACCCACGACTTCCACCCTAGAACACAATCCAGATCCAGGGAGGTTAAAGCAAGAGAGATTACCCCCCAAGACTGATCGCTGGATCTCCCTACAATTAATTGCAGGCCAGGAGCTAGAGCTGTGTCTGAAAACTACAAAATGGAGTGTCTCCTCAGAGGCTTCTAGCCCCCAGGGGAGGAAGCTGACGCATTCCCCACATACAGGTCCCAAAGTCCATAGGACACTAACCTCTTACTTTGTCCTAGGCACGTCTATGTTGATAATTCTGGAGTCGCCACAGCTACTGGTGTTCTAGGGTTCCTCCAGCCGGCTGTTGGCCCTGGTGCCCTGGGGCTAAAACCTTGGCTCACTGGGACCTCAGCTCAGGCTCTGCTCGGCTTCCCGCGCTCTGCGCGCTGCATGCTGCCAGCTCCCAGACCACTGCGCTAGTCCTTCCTGCAGGGCTGCTGGGCTGTCCTCAGTGGGAGGTTAGCTTCTCTGTGTCGTTCTGTGGGTGCTGGGGCTCCAGAAGTTATTCAGAGTCCCCTTTTACATAGTTTGGGGGGAATCTGGGGGCAGAGTGGCTTGGATGAGCTGTTTCTACTCCGCCATCTTGGCTCCGCCTCCTCATAGTTTTCTTAGAGACTTTTGATGCAGGAGTTTTGACTTTGTTGTCTTCTTCTGGTTCTATGTCTTTGTCACCAAAGATCTTCTTTGTCACCAAAGAGAGTTTCTATAGTCTAACTCCTTTTCTTCTGTTTGCTCATTTTGACAGCCAATTACTTGACTTTTGAGTTCTTTGCCAGGTAGAACTCTGCTTCTATAGTGGAGAGTATTGTGTTCCAAATTTCTGGGGTTTTATGCAGCTGTTGTCAGTGCTACTTCTAGGCACCTGCCTCAGAACTGTGAGGATGACTCCCTCTCCATAGCCACTACAAGTTCTGCCACGCCAACACTCCTCCTCACCCCAGGATGGCCACCCAAGACTGCGACCCCCATCCAAGCAGGTCAAAACAATCCTGTCTTAGCACCAACAAAGAAATTCCTGCAATTGCCTTCTGATCAGCCACTTGGTCCGTCCCCCCCACCATATGTGGGCCTGGAGCTACAGAAGCTGCCTCTGCTGCTGTTGCTGTGGCACCCGCCACAGCTGCCACCACCTCCACCACCCTGGGAACTGTGCTCTTCCCTCACCTGGGTCCAACAGGGTTTCTCCACTGACCCTTTACTTTCTCTTTGGCATTTGTGGGTTGAGAAGTCTGGAAACCACCCCAGCTGCCACATATTCAGTCCTCTGAGGTCTGCTCTGACTGGTCTATGCAGCTGGTCTGTGCTGGAGTGGCCAACACAGAACTGTGTTCCTCTCCCAGCTTGGTGTGATAGACCCTTCCTTTTATCTTACCAGGCTATCTTCAGCTAGAGATGTGTTTCACTCTGCATTTTGTGAGTTCTGTAGCTCTAAAATTTGTTTGGAGTAATTTTTTACTGGTATTTTGTGGTGACTGGGGGATAAGCTCAAGCAAGTTCTTGCTTTTACTCTGCCATCTTGGTTCTGCCCCCAAACATATTCCTTCAAGTTTCATCTTTTTTTTTTCGGTGACTGTCTTTCTGAAACCATTTGTCTTCAGTTTGTCACTTTGCTTTTGACTAGATGTCTTATCTCCTACTAGTTCACCTTACCAAGCTCTAGTTAGATGCTACTGGACAAGTATCTGCTACTGGACAAGTATCTCTAATGCCATGACTAATCTGTTCCCAGGTGTTATTCCATCTGTAGAAGTTGCTTCCGACCCTGGAATCCTCAGCTTCCAAACTCTGAGTCCTCCATTGTTGAACTGGTTCCCTACTTGACTATCTTATTACTATACTGCTTAATTTCTTTTTAAAATAGACCCAGGAAGTATATCTGATTCTTTTAGTCAATCACAAGATGTTTTCAGAATGGTGGCATCTGCCTTTATCCAATGACCTATAATCCTCCCTAATTGATCAAGAATTTATTGATACATTGTAGTGAGGTTGTAGGAAAATTCCTTTCCCCCTAGTTTACCCTAGCTTATAGTTTGTTGATTGATTGATTCAGTTGAGGTGCTTGAGTCTTCTGTCATTGCATTAACTGAAGTAGTTTGGAACCCACATTCCTCTTAAGCACTCCTGTCAGTTAAACCTGTGCCTTCTCCAGGAAATCAACAGGAATCCTTTTGGTAAAGACCTCATTCACAAATTTTGGATAGTTCTCTGGTACCTTGGGGAGATTAAAACATTTCCCTTTTCTAGTACCTTCCCCAGTGCATTATATTTAAGAGTCTTCTAGAAATGTCCATGTGGCATAATTCACAAACAATTGGGAAATTACAAATTTTCTTTATGTCTAAATATATGGTGATACAACTTAACAATCATTTAATTTTTCAAAGTTCTTATAGGTTATCATGTGCTGTGGTGCTTACAAAGGCATTTCCCAACTCAAAGGCAAAAAAGATAAAAAAGGAAAAGGAAAGAAAACTTCCCATCTCAGAGGGAAAATCTTGTCCCAACTGAGAGCCAAGAAGATGTGGTTCTCCACACAGGGATTAAAGATGTGAGGTTAATCAGAAGTTACCCTTTAACACTTCAGAAGAGAAGCCAAAGTCTTTGGTCTTAGCGTAATAGTACTGACAGTGCCATGAGGATGGGGATAAGAGAAGAAGAGATAGATACTTTCTCTCTTTTACTAAGGTCCATTCCTCCCCCATATACTTATGTATCATTGTGTAATATGGTTACCTGGACCTGTTATCCTCTTACTAGACAATATGATCCACAATGGTAGGAGCCATGACTTAACTAAACTTTGTATGTTTCCCAGTCCAGTTCAGTCCTCTGAATAGAGCAGGCATTTTGTAAATGCCTATTGAGCTGAATTAAATGATGAAAAAAATAGAGAAAAATGTAAATATGTCCAAGTGCTAGAGTATGTGAAAATGTATGAATAAAATTAAAGCATTAAGATTCTGAAATGTAGAGAACTCCCTCTACTGAAGTCCATTGAATTATGGTCTTGGAAAGTTGCCTGAGGCATATAACTTGAACCCATGTCCTCAAACTACAGGCCCAAAACTTGCACAATTACTCTATGCTGGCTGTTCCTACCAAATAGGTATTGTAGACAATATTATTATAGGAATTAAGAGGATGGGGCTATTTCTTCTGGCTTGGAGGCAGAGGGATGAAACTCAATATTGACCAGATAAGCTGATTTGTTAATGAGACTTGGTGACATTTGTCTTCTACCAGCTAAGTTGAATCAAATTAGTTTCTACATAAATACTGCACTCTTAATTTATTTCTGACTTCCTAAAATCTCACAAAAGCATTATGTGTACAATTTTTTATAAGACCTTTAGCTTCCTTAAAATGAAAGGATTATAAGAGTCAGACCAACACCCTCTCTAAATGACACAGCAGCTGCAAATCATACCTGGCTGACCTTTCACTTGATGTCCGGGACACTTAATAACTACTAGCTTGGTTCAGTTGTGTACAGCGATATTCCTCCCACACAAACATTCTGAAAGCAGAGAATAATGAAGGATTTTTTGTATTCAAGAGACATAACCAATCCTCTATCATTGTAATGGGAAGCTTGCATGTGGAAGGCAGTCTACTGGAACACAATGCTGCTCAAATCACATTGGGGATGTGCTAAAAAAAAACATTAACAAGAAAACCGGTTAATCTGATAGAGAATTCATATTCTAGAATACATAGAAAACTAGCGTTTTTCTTGGTAAATTGATTGACTTTCAAAACCTGCTTGTCCTATATTCATGTCACTGTTAACATTATCAAAATGGTTGTGTCAAGATAAGTCATTGCTCAGTCAACTTGAGTGCACCTTGAAAGTGAAGTTGAAAAGATAGATTATTTGGAAACTGATTTGGTGTAGGGAGAGAATAGCTTAGCACTGCATTCCTTTAAGAGAGCTAGAAACAAAGTTAATTCTTAATTCCCAATGTGAAAAGTAAGCTGACTTTTAGGATAGTTCTTTTGCTATAGATTATATATTATATATATATAACATATTATTTTATTATATATTATTATATATAATAATATATTATATATAATATATTATATACTTACATAGGTTATATAAGGATATAAGTATAAAAGTAAAGAACGATAGAAGCAAAATTAGATTTTTAGAAAATATGATTTTATTTTAAAGACTAAAAATGGACCTGAGTACTCCTTTAAGTTGCTAGGTACATAAATATGAATTAAGTTGAGTTGTTATAGCAATGAACAAAGCGTTTTGATGGGTGGAGAAAATGAAACAAAATGAAGATGTTTTGTGTGAAATCTTTCCTGGAGGTTTTTGTTTTGTTTTGCTTTATCCTGTTTTTTAGAAAAGTTCAATTATATTTCTTTGTCTTAGGTAAAGTGACTTTATTGACCTTTAAAGAGACCATTCAATCTCACACTCAGCAGACTGGCAAAGATGACAAATGATGGAAATAGTCAATATTGGAGGGGTTGCTGGAAAACAGGCTCACTAATACACTGTTGACAAGAGCTGGGAAATAATCCAACCCTTCTGAAAAGCAAATTAGTTGAGCTTAAAAAAAGAACCAAAATGTCATTACCCTTTGACCCAGAGATCCCATTGATAGATATATTCTCCAAGGAGGTCTTACAGAAAGAAAAGTTCCATATATACTAAAATATTCATAGCAGCATTTTTTGTGGTAGCAAAGAACTAGAGACAAAATAGATGTCCAGTATGGAAAAATAACTAATAAATGTAATAAAAATAAATGTAATATAATATCACTGCAGTATAAGAAATAAAAAAGCAATATAATATGGTGGAGAGGCATCCAGTCTTAGATCAGTTTCAAGTCCCTTCTCTGATACATAGTGGCAATGTGACACTAGACAAGTCACTTAACCCCTCCATTTTTTAGGAAACTCTATAAGACTAGAAATCAAATTGTCTAGAAGGTGCCTACCTGCATTGGTGAAGAGAATTTTCTCACTAGGGAATTTCTCATGCCATGTCCAGTTCATATCTCTATCCCTATAAGGAATGTTCAATGTAAAGAATTTAAAGAAGGAAGAGAAGGCTTGTATTAATTGATGCAGAGTGGAGTTAGCAGAACCAGCAAAACAGTATATGCCAACAATATAGTGGTTGCAACAATGTAAATAGAAAAACCAAATGGAATACTGTATTATCATGATACTATTTTCTATTGGTTGTCTTCCTACCTGACTAACTTCCTTTGCTGGCTTTTTATCCATACCATATTCCTTAAATATTGATACTCCCTAAAGTTCTGCTCTTGGTGACCCATCAGTTTTCATGGATATCATCTCTCTGAAGATAACTCACAAATATATATTATTAGTCTCATTTTTCCCCTCTGAAATTCAGTCTTGAAATACCTATTGCCTAATAGACATTTCAACCTGGATATCCCAGATATCTCAAATTTCACATGTCTAAAACATAACTCATTTTTCCTCCCAAACATAGTCCTCTTTTAAATTTCCCTATTTCTGTTGAAGGTAGCACAATTCTTCTAGTCTCTCAAGTTCATAACCTAGGCATTATTTTGAACTCCTCACTATTACTGCACATATCAAAGCAATTGCCAAATCTCTTCTATCTCCATAACCTCTCTCACATTCAGCCTTTTCTCCTACAGCCACTGCCTTAGTTCTAGTCCTCATTACTTCTCTCCTAGAACATTGTCATAGCTTTGTAATTAGTTTCCTTGTGTTAAGTATTTCTCCATTTCAATCTATCCTCCACAGTGCTGCCAAGAGGATTTCCCTTAAGCACAGATCTGACCATGTTTATTAAGCATCTACTAAGTGCAAGGCACTATGTTAGCCACTGAGAATTCAGGAACAGAAAGAAAATCAGCTCACTGATTTGAAACTACTCATTGCCAGAAAAGTTTAATCTCTCTAACACTGATACTCTATTATCTTGGTATTTTTGTCTGCAAATCATTGAATAGTATGCTCTTAGAAGAATTAAAATTACATATGACCCAAAGGGCAATGGAAAGATACCTGAAAGATACAACTAGAGTATGGCATCCTACCAATGATAACATGATGTAAAAGACATGACCCAACAACGAATGAATACAAAAGGAGTTGCAGTCATATAGTAAGAATGAAACAGTAGATGGATAGGTTGAGTGTTATATTATCACCCATGAGATACAGAACTGGAGTGTTGGGTAAGCTGTTAAGAATTTATGGAGAGATAGGGGCAGCTAGGTGGTGCAGTGAGTAAGAGTGCTGGCCCCGAAGTTGGGACCACACGGGATTGGTTCTGGCCTCAGAAAATGAGCACCCACACATAAATAATGACTGGCTGTGTAACCTTGAGCAAGTTACTTAACCCCAATTGCTTAACAAAACAAAACAAAACAAAACAAGAATTTATGGAGAGAGATATAAGGGTACTTTAAAACCTTATTTTTTAAAATAGTATTTTGCTTTTTTCAAATTACATGTAAAGACAGTTTTAAAAATTCATTTAAAAAACTTTTAGTACCAAATTTAGTACCAAAACCTCCCTCTCTCACCACTCTGTCCCTAAGATGATTAGCAAATTAATATAGTTTATGTATGTGCAATCATATAAAGCATATTAGTCATGTTGTGAAAGAAGAAACCGGCCAAAAGAAAAGAACCATGAAAAAATAAAGAAAATTAAAATAGTGTGCTTTGATCTGCAATCAGACTCCATTAGTTCTTTCTCCAGGTGTGGATAGCATTTTCCATCATGAGTCCTTTGGAATTATCATGGGAGTGGTGTCCCCCTCCCCAGTGGAATGCAAGCTCCTTCAGAGCGGTGTGCTTTTATTTTTGCCTTTGTAGCATTTGTATTGCTGAGAAGACTTAAGTTGTTGTTCATAACTGATCATCACACAATGTTGTTGATACTGTGTGAAATGTTCTCCTTGTTCTGCTCACTTTAGTTTGTGTCAGTTCATGTAAGTCTTTCCAGGTTTTTCTGAAATCCTCTTGCTTGTGATTTCTTATAACATGACAGAATTCCATTACGTTTATATACCACAACTTGTTCAGCCACTCCTCAATTGATGGTCATCCCCTCAATTTCCAATTCTTTGCCACCACAAAAAGGGTTGCTATAAACATTTTTTGTACATGTGGGTCCTTTCTTCCTTTTTGTGATCTCTTTGGGATATAGACAAGATCATTTTAAATACCCTAGATTGTTAGTACTTCCTTCTACTTGAAAAAACAAACAAACCTAACAACAAATCTGTTGTATTTATTTTGTATAGATTTACTTATCTGTGTACATTTCCTTATCTATGTACTTGTGTCCTACTCCCCAGTAGATGTAAGCTCCTTCAGAGCTTCTTGCCATAGCATTTATAGATAGCTCAGTACCTAAATGATAGTAGATCCTTAATAAATGTTTATTTAATTGAATAAAAACTGTATAAAATTAGAAGGAATGGAGGAAGTGCAAATACAGAAGGGATTACTAATTCAGCCATGTACTTAAGTAAGAAAATGATGTGCTACTCTGTATTAAAATGGGAAGTTCTGAGGGGTAAATGCCATGACTAATGTGTATTGCCATTTGTGCTGAGCCTAATTCATCAAAAAAAGTTTTATTAATATCTTTTTAAATTTCTAGCACAGTCACTGTCCAACCTCTCCAAGGAATCTTCCCTTATAATAGAGACAGATAATTAAGGAAAATCATCTAATGCGATGATAGAACTTCAGAGCATATGCTTTATTCTATAACCATTGTCTACAACCTGTTTGCTAAAAGGAAGTGTGGTTCATCCATGATCTCTTGGATTCAAGATTCCTCATTATATTTAATCTGGTCCTGATGTCTTTTTTTTGCATCATTTTCATTTACATGATTGTAAGTATGTATATGGTCCTTCTGACTTTGCTTTCTTTGCCATACATCTGATCACATGCTTTACCGTGTTTCTATGATTTTAATATATTTGTTGTGTTATGTTTGCAAACTACAATTTGTTCAGTCATTCTCTAATTGATAGGCACCCACTTTGTTTCCAGGGGTTTTCTACTACAAAAACTGCTGCTATGGATATTTTGTTATATAGTGAGCTTTTTTTTCTATTGTGATCAATATGTTTCAAATAAAAAGTATTTCAGTAACGATGCACTAAGATAAACAAGCTTTATAACTTACTTGATGCTGATGTACTGATTGATTTCAAGGTAGAGGCATCTGTCAAAAAGCGTACACACAGCTCAAATAACTATGAAAACAAATTTTTGGAACAGAATTCCATTTTGTTATCTTGGCTTCTGTGCATCTCAGCATATATTTATTTGCATGTATATATGTGTATATATGTATATGTACATATACATATATAATGTATACATGCATATGCACATGCATACATATAATGTATATGTGCATGTATATGTCTACACATGCATGTATGTATGCATATATGATACTCTTCATTTTTCCATCTTGAACCCATGCTAGCAGTTTGGTTGCCTAGAATGGCTGCTATTACTCTGAGGGATTTAAGGATAATTCTGTAGGCAGCTATTCTTATTATAGCTCTTGAGTACCCCAATGGTACTTTCCATGAAAAAAAAATAACCAGATGACTCAATTATTTTTAAAGAAATTATTGATTTTTTTTGCCATTGCTTGCATTTCCACTCTATACCTTACCCCCTCCTAAAAGGCAATCAATTAACCCTTACCAACTGCATTAGCTCAAAAGGCAAGGCATGACTAATACTTTAAAAGATATTCCATTCACAGATCTGAGTTATACTCTCCTCCAAATACATATAGCATCTATAGAAAGAGTAAGTGCAAACTTAAGGTATTATGATAGTGAGACAGGTGGAAATAAATGTGGCCAAGGCAACTCACAATTCTAACTGTGGGCCTTCACAAAGTTCACTGAAGGGTGCTGCTTCTGTGTTGGATGGGTTGCTCTGTTCTCAAGCTGGACTGCTCTTTGGTCAGATTGCACTGCTCCCCAGCTAGACTGTTCCACTCCTCTTGTGGGCTGGGCTCTGCCTTGCTGGGGGGGGGGGGGTAGTCCTGTGCTCTTTTACAAAGGTCAGAGATCGTTAGCCTAGGATTTGCAGAAGCTTCTCCTTGATTGGGACTCTTGACTCCTTAACTGCTCTCTTGACTGGAGTGTGAGGAATTTTTGCCTTCTAGACAGCAGGTAACTATATAGAGAAGCATAATCTCGTTTTTACTGAGCTCTGAGGTTTATAATATGACCAATCTTCCTGGTTTAGGTCTGGGTCCCATCAGTCAGTGATCTCACTCTAACTTTTGGTGACCAAACAAAACATTTACTAAATTCTTATCTTTATTAACTAGACCATAACCAGACAATGGACATTTGTCCAATAGACATAAACAGCTTTGGGGTTTAGCCAGTTTCTAATGCTACAATTCTGTGGGCCTCATGCAAATAAGCAGCTGAGAAACAAGGCACTTGAGGTAGTATACCCAGGGCAAGTGCATTTTCTCTGAGGGCTCTTTTCTTAGTGTTTTTTTTTTCATAATATAGTACTTTGCAAACCTTAAAGTGCTTTTATAAATGCTATTAATATTATTTTTCATGTATGAATTTAATGTTTCTCTTATTCTTTGACTCTTCCAATCAGCAAAATAGATAAAGCCTGAAAGGGTCACACCGTTACAGGGGTATACATATATTCATTTATGCATTTATTTATTTATTTGGCAGTTTGCTATTTAGCTTGGAAGTAAGAAGTGTCTGTTCAGAAGTCTTAGAGTTAATCATTTCCTCATTCCCTGCCACACAGTCAGCACGAATATTCTTCTACTTCTATTTTATGAGATTCTAGAACCATAAACATCTCCACAGGTTCCAGTGTTTCATTCTAGGGCAATTAGCAGCTTGTAGCAAGAGGGAGTCTAAGCAGTGAATATACTGACAAATTTGATTACATAGAGACAATATGTTTCCTGGGGGTTGTTTTTGGCACCACTAAATGCAGTGCAATCTCAAAAGCATTGATTCATTTAGCAGACAGAGGTTCACATTGTGGACAAAAACCGAACAGTTGCATTTCTTTTCTGTCTTACTCAGCATTTACATAAATTCCTTTTCTCATCATTCCCAGGAGGTTTGTGCTGTTTTTGTTTAAAATTTGGATTTTAAATTATTCATGGCCTGAGAAATGTATCAGGATTAGGAACAGATGGGGAAACTGAGGTTTAGAAAGGTTTGAGTGGTACTTAAAGAGAAGTCTAGTACCTATCCAACTGGGGATGACTCCTTGTCTTGTTCATGCCATGGGCTATTGATTTTATAGTCCATTACAGTGACTCCCTGGGTGGAGGAAGAGAGGTATTAGTACTAAATCTCTCCCGGGCCTTCCACTTTCCTTTTCCCCTTTATATCTGTGGCCCAGGGTTTCTGCCCTTAGATCTGGGCCACACAGGAAAGAGGAGTCTAAATGAGCAGCAGGGGCCGTTTTCTAGATATATGGGAAAAATAGATTTGTTTTCTTTGCTTAAAACATTTTTTGTCGTTCAGTCATGTCCAACCCTTTGTGAGCCCATTTGGGATTTTCTTGGCAAAAATGCCAGAGTGGTCTGCTATTTCCTTATGCAGCTCATTTTGTAGATAAGGAAACTGAGGCAAACAGGGTTAAGTAACCTGCTTAGGTTTCCACAGCTAGCAAATGTCTGAGGCTGAATTTGAACTTAGGAAGGTGAGTCTTCCTGACCTTAGGTCTGGCACTTTATCTGCTGTACCACCTAGCTGTCCCCTGGTGACAGTATGTGGTCATAAGTGGCAGATCCTAATTCCTAATACATATACCAATCATAGTTGTCATGATAAATTTTTGTAAGGTAAATGTAAATTCCACAGAATTTCAGAATGGGAAGAGATTACTGAGAATCTCTCCTACATTTTCTATAAATTACTTCATAAGTGACTGTGCAGTCTTTACTTGAAGAACTCTAAGCAGATCACATCGTTTTAGGCAGCCCATTCCACTTTTAATCTCTTTTATGTTTTTTTTTTTTTTGAGGTAGTTAGGCTTAATTAATTATTTTATTTTATTTTATTTTATTTTTTGCCTTTTGGAGGGCAATTGGGGTTAAGTAACTTGCCCAAGGTCACACGGCTAGGTTTTTGTTTTTTGTTTGTTTGTTTTTGCGTTAAGTGTCTGAGGCCGGATCCGAACTCAGGTCCTTCTGACTCCAGGGCCGACGCTCTACTCACTGCGCCACCTAGCCGCCCCGCAGTCATATCTTTTGAGTCTTCTCTTCTGAAGGCTCCAGTTTCTTCAACCAAACAGCATGTGGAATGAACTTGAGGCTTTTCATCATTTGGTTGCCTATGGCTAGATGCTCTCCTGTTTATGTATGTTTTTCTTACAATATGACGCCTAGAACTGAACATCATCAGTTCCAGATGTAGTCTGACAAGGATAGACTCTTTCCTTCTATTCTTGTTCTTCTTAATGCAGTCAAACTGTTAAAAGGCAGCATGATGTAGGAATAAAAAAACTGGACTAGGAGAAAGGAGACTTGGGCTTTTAGCCCCAGATCTGCCACTAACTTGCTGCCTAGACGCCTTCTCTGTGTTGGGTTTAGTTTTTATATCCATGACAGGAGTGAACTGAAGAAGATGATCCCTAAAGCCTCTTCCAGCACCATGATTTTATGTCATTCCCCAGTGTAAAACTGTGGCAGGTTGGAATCCATAGACCCACGAACTAGTCCTGCTTAAGATCCTGGCACACTTACTAGAAAAGCAGAGCAGAGTAGTTAATACAAAGGCACACAACAGAAACAAGTCCATCTGTCTAGAGCTGTAAATAGAAAATTGTTACACTGGGGACAATATTAACTAACCCTTCCACAGAAAGCTGGGTGATGGCAAATATTGATAGAAAGCTCCAGAGACAGGGTGATGCTTAGCTGGGGAATGTAGGGCCAGTTTAGAGAGAAGAAAAACCCTCGCATGACTAATGGTTAAAGGTCCCTTTTTAGGAAAAAACTTACTTGACCAAAACTGTGAGCCAATTTGACCCTTGTAACCAGGCAGGGTTTTTGCTGAAATAGCTGATTTCTAACAGATGGAATACAATTTCTTGGCTTCTCAATGCAGAGAAATGGTTGTTGAGAACGCTAAACTCCTCTCCTTGCCTCCCACTGCTAAATAAATTAACCTAGCGACAGCTCTCAGTTTGGCAGTATGGTCAATGGGAACAGGGAGGTGGTGGGGAACCAATATAGAACTTGAACCCACCTACTCCCCAGCTTTTCAGTTAATTACACCACAATCTGAATTAGTGAAAATGTACTGAACATGGAGGGAGAGGAAGCAGTGGGGATGAAAATCATCATTTTGTAATATTCTCTTTCCAGATACATCAATTCAATGGTCTTTGTCATACCTACTACAGCTTCATCCTGCTGGTTGTTATGTCCCAAGATACACCAGCACCTGGAGACAGGGTAATTGAGTAATTTGGCCATTTATGTCCCAAGCTTATCTGTAAAAGGAGGGTGACTAGATGGTGTGTAAGCTGCCTTCTAGCTTTAAATCTAGGCCCAATTATTCTACTTCCCTACTCAAGAGGTTTCAATGGCTCCCTCTTGCCTTTAGAACAAAATACAAAATCTTCTATTTGTCATTTTTCATGACCTGACTTCAACCTGTTTTTCCAGACTCATTTCATACTATTCTCTCTCATGCATAATCATTTCTAGATAAATTTCCTTACTTGATATTGTCTCCTGTCATGGTAGATTTGCGCTGGACATCCTCCATACTTAAAATGTTCTGCCTTCTCACCTTTTCCTCTTGGAATCCCTAATTCTACTCAAGATTTGGCTTAAGACCCAGTCATAGTAGATCAAGAATTATATGTGGAGTCAAGAAGACTGGAATCTGAACCCTGCCTCAGACACTTACTAGCTACATGACCTTTTTATGCCTCAGTTTCCTCCTCTGTAAAATGAAGAGTTATATGGTCTTTAAGGACTCTTCTAATTCTGAATCTGTGATCCTATGGTTCTATAAATCCCCCTAGTTGTTAATGATCTCTTAGTTCTTAAATTATTTTGTATTTACTTATTGAATTTAATTGAATCGACTATGAGCTAAGGTTCAAATAAGAGAGTTAAGGGAGTGGGTGTCACACAGCAGCTAATAAAGATAAGTTCCTGATTCCTTGTATTGCTCAGAGTGGGAGCTGACTTTCATCTCACCTCAAAAGATGTTGGAAAGGTTTTCAAAATGGATCAAATGGCCGAATTAATACTTGTACTTTCTGTTGTTTCCCCCGAGAAGAGCAACCAATGCAATATCGACTGGTTGTTATGTTAGCAGCTTTGTCACAGCAAGGTTAGGGCAAAGACCTTGTGTTGAAAGTGTAAGTTAGGCAGAAAAAAATTGCTGGGGGCAGCTATCTGTCTAACTTTCTGCTAAAGTAAGAGCCTTTTCCTGGATCTGCTGTTTATTGTTAAGGTATTTGGGATCCATAATAATATTTCAGCAATATGTAATTTCCTAAGTGTGTGTTCTGCATTTACCAGTGAGGATCACAATTCCTATATGATATAGGGGATAATCTTCAAGAGTTAACATGGCTGGAAAATTCATCATGGGGTGGCTAATATCTCTGAGCTTACGCGAGCTGGTCAATAGACATAATCAATTATTGGACAATTAATGAGGGCCTTATTGGGATAGCCTTGGTGAACCATCCACTCTATACTGAGACAGCAGAGTAGGATTAATATATAATGTATATTCTAGAGAGTGCCTGTGGCTTAGTAGTTAGAGACTTGCCCCTGGAATCAGGAGGGTCAGGGTTCAAGTCTTGCCTATGACTTTTATGGATTCTATACTTTTGCACAATTTACTTATTCTTCCAGTTTTCTGGGATGTTCTATAAAACTATAAGTTTTAAAGGAGGTACCAGCATGCATTGTAGAGTTTCTTTACTGCAGGTTTTCTGTATCAAAGAAATCATAGGTCCAGTTCAAACATTTTTAAAACAAGCTGTATATAATTTTTAAATTACCTTTTATTGAAAGAATACATGTACACAAGAATAAAAACCATTCACTTTCTATGGGATACCCTAGAGAATTGGTTAATTTAGTTACTATTGTCTGAACTCACTACAATCTAATGTAGGGCTTTGTGATTATAGGACTTAATGCCTTATTTAAATGCTTATACCTTCTGTTCCCTAATAGTTGTGCCTCTGCTAATGCTATTATGCTTGTTAATGTCCTAGCTTCCTTTTTTTAGGTGCACGCTAAAGAGTTGTAGTCAAATGGATTCTGTTTAGGAATCTGAACTGTTCTGGCAGGGAAAAACAGTAAAAATAAGTGGGAAGTTGTTGGTATTATTTTGTGGAAGGAATATCAGGGAGAGAGAGATGAGGAATAGAAGGGGGGGGTGCTAGAGAGAGCTTTAAATAGCTTATGGTTAGAGTCCTGATATGTTATTAATGGGGCAGCTAGGAGGTGCAGTGGATAGGATGCCAGGCCTGGAGTTGGGTAGACCTGAGTTCAAACCCAGCCTCTGATACTTCCTAACTGAGTGACATTGGACAAGTCATTTAACCCTAGTTGCCTCAATTTCCTCATCTGTCAAATGAGCTGGAGAAGGAAATGGCAAACCACTTCAGGATCTTTGCCGAGAAAACTTCAAATGGGGTCACAAAGAGTCAGACATGACTCAATAACAAGAACAATGCTATTAGTAAAATCAATTTTAGGGTTTTACTCTCGTTTTTCTCAAGTATTTTCTAACGTTAAATTCTCAATAAGAATAGGCCATTTCACCAGACCTAGATAACTTCTAGGGCCAACTTAAAGTCAAATGCCGAACAAGAAAAGTTGGTATTTGGTCTTTTGCTCATCCTGCTTCTTCCTGTCAGTCACTCCCATCTTCAAAAGGTCAAGCCTTAATTCTTCCTTCAGTGCCTTAACTCAAATCGATGAACAGTTGAGTCATTTCTGGTGTCATGTCAGGGATGGGAAGAGAGAAATATTTGGAGAATGGGTCCTTTTCTGTACAGCTTGAAGGTGGTAACTTCAACTATGGGAAGAAGCCTTGTAGGCTGCTATCTACTCTATTACTAAGGGAGACCTTGAATACCTTTATTCATAGCCCTTCTTTTCCTCCTCTGTTTCTTTTGCTGGATCTTCATCCAGGTTATGCTTACTAAAGATGGACGTCCCACAAGGCTCTGTCCTGGACCCTCTTCTGTTCTCCCCCTTTATTTGCTATTTCATTGGGTGATCTCATAAGTTCTCATGGATTCATATATCATCTTTATGTTGGTGATTCCAGTCTTATCCAGTCTTATCTTCTCTCCAAACCTCCAGACTTGCATCTCCAACTACTTTTTAGTGTCTTGAACTAGCTGTCCCGTAGATCTTAAATTTAACAGGTCCAGAACTGAACTCATCTTTCCTTCATTCCTTCCCCTTTGTGGACTTTCCTCTTACTGTTGAAGGTACCACCAACAAGGTATCATCCTTGGCCCTGTACTCTCTCTCATCCCCCAATATCTGACCTGTTGCTGAGTCCTGTTGATTTTGCCTTGATAACATCCTTCATATATACCCTCTTTTGACACTGCCACCACTCTAGCATAGAGCTTCATCATCTCACTTCTCTGTTGTAACAACCTTTAGCTTGGTCTCCCTGCCTCAAGTCTCTCTTCACTCTGTTCTCCAATCAGCTGTCAAATTTATCTTCCGTTCCTCCCCTGCCCTCCCCTCCCCCAGCTGCAAAGAACACCAATGGCTCTCTGTCACTTCCAGGACAAATATAAAATCTTCTGTTTGACATTCAGAGTCCTGCACAAAATGGTTCTTTTCTATTTTCCATTCTTCTTACCCGTAAATTTCATAGGGGTGTGGACTTACATGCTGTGTGGTCCATTTACACTGACTTGTTTGCTATTTGTCACAAATAATGATCAATTTCCTGACCCCAAGAGTTCTCACTGGTTGTCACCATGTCTGTAATTCTCTTCCTCTTTATCTCTCCCTTCTAATTTTCCCTGGCTTCCTTTAAGCTCCATGTAGTGGATAGTGTGCCAGGCCTGAAGTATGGAAGACTTGAGTTCTAATCTAGCTGCAGACACTTACTAGCTGTGTGACCCTGAGCAAGTCATTTAACTCTGTTTGCCTCAGTTTCCTCAACTGTGAAATGAGGATAATAACTGCACCTACTGTTTAGAGCTATTGTCAGGACCAAATGAGATAATGTTTGTAAGCACTTTACAAGCACGGTGCCCTACACACAGAAAAGTACTATATATATAAATGATTTATTTCCTTCCCTTCCCCATGTAAAATTCCACTTTCTACAAGGAGTCTTTCCTGATCCCCTTGATACTAATTTCTTTCCTCTGTTGGTTATCTACAATTTATTCTGTGTATATCTTGTTTGTACATAGTTGTTTTCATGTTGTCTTTCCTCCCTCTGACTGTGAACTCCTTGAGATGACAGACTGTCTTTTGCCTTTCTTTGAATTCTCAACACTTAGCACAGTACTTGGCACACAGGATATGCTTAGTAAATGTTTATTAACTGATTGGTCATCCTCCTCCACTCCTTCATACTCACCCATTTCAAGCCTATCCCTCCTGAGTCCCCATTCAACCCTCTCCTTCCCTTCCATCATCCCTTCTGGAAACCTCATTTTATTGTTTTTTAAAACAATCTGCCCCTTTAATTAGATCTCCTTGTTGTCACAGAAACCTGGCACTTTCTTTAAAATTAAGCTTCCCTGGGCATCCTCTCTAATTCAGGGTACAACTTCTTTGATGCCCCATTGTTTCCTGATTCCTTACTCTAAATCCCCTTAACATTCTTCTCTAACCTTTCCTCCTTTGTTTAAGCCTACTTCTGGGCCAAGAGTGTTAGTCACACTCCTTGTTCCTCAATGCCACTTTCAGGATGTCCCACTATTACCACCAATCAGCAGCCTTTCCTTTGAGGTTCATCTAGATATATCAACCTATGCAGAACCTGGTTTGTGGTTATCTATTGCCTCTCAAGTCATTCTCTCTTCTTTCTCAACTACCTGGTTCAGTGTCTTCCCCTCCACACCATTCCTTACTCTTATAATTGGCAGCAGCACTTTGTAGATCAATGCCCATGTCAAATAACTTTGTTTTCTATCTAGTTCAGCAACCTTGCCAGCTCCCATGATCTCCTCCAGTGGTATCAAACTCAAATAAGAACAGGAACCACTAATTCATACAGAAAGATTCCTGCAGGTTACATCTTGCCTTGGGTTGAAAATGTAATATTATCTAAGTTTTACTGTATTTTAACCTATTTTGTTAAATATTTCCCAAATACATTTAATCTTGTTCAGACTACACTCTGGAGTATTGTGGACTATATGTAACCCACAGGCTGTACGTTTGATCTCTCTGATCTATGCCTTCATTGGTCATACTTTTAGTCTCACCATACTCAACTATTATTGTTTTAATAATATTTCAGTTATGTCTGACTCTTCTTGACCCCTTTTGGGGTTTTCTTGGCAGAGATACTGGAGTGGTTTGCCATTTCCTTCTCCAGCTCATTTTATAGATGAGACAACTGAAGCAAACAGGGTTAAGTGACTTGCCCAGGGTCACACAGCAAATAAATGTCTGAGGCTAGAATTGAATTCAGGAAGAAGAGTCTTCCTGGCTTTAGGTCTGGCACTTTGTCTACAAGTACTACATCTCCACAATCTATAACTCTGAAATTCTACCTGACCATAGTGTCCTTCCATCTCTCCCTTTCATTTCTCCTAAATCTTTTTTTGCTTTCACTTCAACTTCTAGCCTATATATCTCTTTTGGCCTTACTTGCCTCCTTTCAAAATTTGGATTTTCTAGTTAACTGGAATAATACTGTCCTCTACCTATGAACCCTCTGCTTTAATGTCCTATTTTCTGCTCATCCCTTTCTAGACAACAACCCATCTGCTTTCAATCTTAGCTCCTATTCAGTGGAATGGTACTTCAGGAAGTTAGTATCTTAATATATCATCTATGCTGACTGGATCCACTAGAAATTTACATTATCTAATCTCAACTGGGCCAAGATGAAGTCTGTTTCCTTAACTATAAATTGAGGTGGCTAGACTAGAAAATCTCTAAGGATCCTTTCAGCTATTCTATTTTATTTTATCCTAGTCACTGATTTTAGATGACAATTGCCATTGCAAATGTTGTATTAATTTTAAAAAAGTGAAGAAGATAAATCCTCCAAAGTATAGGCCTCTCTGCCTAATTGTAATTCCGGCTAAAATTTTAGACGTGACAGAGCTTAGAAAGGGCAGAAATGACCATTATAAGAATGTTCATTGTTCCTTAAGAAATCATACCAAATTAATTTCATTGCCTTAGTAAACTGCAGATCAAAACTATAGTATAGACCTTTTTAACCTTTATTTTAGCAGGGCATTTGACAAAGCATCTCACTCTATCTTGGCAGACAAGATGGATAATGTGGGCTGAAGAATAGTCCAATTAAGTGGGTTTGTAATTGGGTAGATAATTGAACCCAAAGCAGAGTGATTAATGGATTGAGCACAGTCTGGGAGGAGGGCTCTAGTGGAGTGCCTTAGGGATCTGTCATTGGCCTGGTTCTTTCCATTTTTATTATTTATTTGATAAAATAGATGGCATACTTACAAAATTTAAATACAACATTCGATTCAGTGAACATTTATTAAGCTCCAACTGTGTTCAGCACTGATAGAGGTACAAAATTCAGATAAAATATAATCCTTGCTTTAATGAAGTTGGACAAGAATGGTCAGAGCTTGCCTAGTTAGCTATCCTTGGCCATAAGATCTCTCTTAATTTATGTTTCATTACCTTCTAGATGTTAGAGTGTCTTTGGTGATGGGTAGGCCCTCAGTGTTCTTTAGTGTCCAACAGAAGAATAGGTCTGGGGGAAAGGAACAGGAGTGGGCTATGTGTGATGGCATTGAGGAGGCAACATTTTCTGGCTACCAGGGTAACTCTCAATTCAGTTCCTTAAAAAAAGGGTTGGGGAGGTGGTGTGTGTTTGTTTGTGTGTGTGTGTGTGTGTGTGTGTGTGTGTGCGTGTGCACTGCCAAAATGAAGCCATCACAGAGCTAGGACTACAGAAAGTGTGATTTTGCCTCTAAAAATGCTAACAAGAAGGAAGATAGTTTTTGTTGGCCTGTTATACTTGTAAGTGGCAAGATGGTTAGAGCCAGCCCTGGAGCTAGGAAGATCTAAGTTCAAGTGTTTCCCAAGAAGCACAGTGGTTATACGACCCCAGCAAGTCCCTTAAACAGCGCTCTTGGCAATTCTGTAATACTATACATCACATAACTCCATATCAATGAAAGCACAGATCTAGTCCCTTATTTGATGAGTCACTATTGTATCCTACATTTGGTCTAATGGGACTGGAAATAGTGGTAAACATATAGGAAAAATGTATATGGATCTCAGAGGCAGTGAAAAGTGTATTGGGAATGGAGGCAGAGTGCTTAGATTTAAATCCTGACTCTATTACTATGTGTTGACCTTAGGAAAATCCTCTGACTCTTCTGGGCATCAGTTCCTCATCTGCAAAATGAGGAGGTTGGAATAGATGGCCTCTGAGGTCTTTTAGAGGTCTAAGTATATGTTCCTGTGACTTCTGCTCTCTGTTCTTGAGCAAAAGTGTAGAAGCTACATCATTCTCTTGGAAGCTGGCTTTCAGTCAGAGTAAGACAAATACTGATTTTTCCTTTCTTGCTGGACCACCAGCTAGAACATCACTGCTTATGGAATCTCGGGAACTAGAGGCCTCAGAGGCCATTTTGTCCCAGCTTTGTCCCTTCTTAGCCGTGCAATCTTAAAACAAGTCACTTCACCTCTTATGTAATCTCAGAGTTGGATGAAACAGAGGACATTTAGTTTGTTTTTATTTTTTATCTATAAAAAAAGAATTATAATAATATACCCCAGCTACTCCTTAGTGTAGGTTTAATAAGATTTGGGATTCCACAAAGAAAGATGATAGCCTCCTATATCTGTTATTTATGTTGCTAGAGAAAAAAAGCCCAAGGGGCATATGATTTGGGGTAGGGTCCCTAGCTATAGCCCTGATGTCAAGGAGCAGAAGGAAGCCCCTGTCTTGACTCTACATTTCCTAAGATGAGGCTTGGGAGGTGGATGTGACAACTGAGACCCTTGATCACAGTTCTAGGCAACTTTTGGATGCTTCTAAGGAGAAAACTGACATGGCACACCACAAGACAGAACAGCACAAGACGGGAGTAGGCAGAGAAAAAGTGAAATAAGAAGGCTTTCTTGAGGGGAGGTACTCACCATGTGAGCAGGCAAGATTGACACAGGAAGGCTCCTGGGATCCTGGAGAGAGTTAGGTACCAAAGATGGATGAAATACGGTTGACTTTAAAAGGGTTTTTATCTGGTCAACTATAACTGGGCACTATGGGAGAGAGGAGCTTAGAACTGGGAATTTGGGGCTGATTTAAGTCAGTGAAGTGGAGGGGTTGGGGGATAAAAGAAAGTCTCCTGGAGTCTTTGGTGACTAGTTAATATTCCACAATGGCAGGAAAGGGGGCATTCTGCTCCCACTGCAGGCCTAACTTTGGCAGGGTGACTCAGTGGATTGGAGCTTACCTACATCTTCTTTGTTTAGTGAGAAGACAGGTTATTGGATTCCTTGTAGCTAGTTTAAACATTTATTATAAGGAATAAATGAAATAATAATGGCTCATTTTAATATAGCAGTTTATAAAGCAACTACCTTGCTAGTACCTAGATACCACAAATATTTTACCCATTTTTCAGATGAGGAAACTGAAAATCAGAAAGTCTAAGTGATTTGCTTGGAGTTATACTGGGCTTCTTACTCCCACTGCACTGTTCTTTCCTAGGCTACATCAAGCTGCTGATCTGCAGAGAGATTATGTATGTGAAGGCATTTTATAATTATAAAGCACTATATGAAGAGAAGCTATTCTAGAAGCATAACTACTGTTGGATTAGGTGATTCACCAGGTGTTTGTTATCTGTCTCCAGACTTTAAGATTCCAGAGTAAAATCATGCAGATGAAAGATTCCTGATCTGGTGCTCAAGAACTCATCAGACTCTGCTCCTAATATCAAACGTGTCCTCCTCTCTCCTTTCTCCTTTCTCCTTTCTCCTCTCTCCTCTCTCCTCTCCTCTCTCTCCTCTCTCTCTCTCTCTCTCTCTCTCTCTCTCTCTCTCTCTCTCTCTCTCTCTCTCTCTCTCTCTCCCTCTCCCTCTCCCTCTCTCCTGCCCCCTCTCTCTCTCTTCCCCTACCCCCTCCCACTTCCCCTCTTCCTTCTCTCTGTTCCTCCCCCCCCCCCCCACCTTGGTCTTTCTATCTCATCATGACTAGGAGTGTAGGACAGTATCCTACTACTGATAGACTCTGGAGCTTTGACCTGCTCCACTTAGGACCTGGGCTGCTTTGCCCTTCCTTGTTCAACCTGGTGGCCACCTGCTCCCAAATGTTCACCAAATCAATGCCCAGTTTAATACAGATACCCAATAGGCTTAGCCTTCTGTGGCTCCAAACTTCCAAGCTCAAGAGATGAACTGCCCTTAGCCACCCTCTTGGCTGGGATTACAGGTGTGCACCAGTAAGCCTGCTTTCTTTTAACTCCTGCCTCTTCTCTATCTCGCTTCCACTTTGATCCACAATTTGGTTTCCTAAGCCAAGCTTAGGCCGCACCAGGTCAATGTGTCATGGCCATTCTCTTTAAAAGGAATTGCAAACTGTGGGTCATCTCTGGGTGAGTGCTCACACACTGAGATTGGAATATTACTATTTCTGGTCTCTCTTGAGTGCTCGAAATTCAGCTGACATCAGCTGTGTAAATGCACAAAACAGCCTGTCTTCCAAATGAATGAGTCATTAACATGAGTGACTAAGATAAATAAGATTATCTTGTCAAATTCCTAGTGAATTCATTTTTTCCCCATCACTCCTGAAAAAACCTTAGCAAACAGAATCTATCTAAGGTCTCTTTGTGGCTCTAGCAACTTGCCTTTGCCAAAAATGTTTGGGGAGGCTCTTATGCAATCTTATCTTGTGTGATGATAGCAATAAAAGAGTTCAGTCTCTAAAAATTTGAATAAAATATAGTTTATACCTGATTCTTCACTTGAATTCCACTGAAATTAGAATTAAAAGTAGATTGAACATTTTAATTCCCACTTATTTCTCACCATCTCCATTTTGCCTAATTTTGATTTAGTTTCTCAGGGTTTATACTGAGAAATTACCTACTTTCACTACTTTCTTCTTTGTAGCTAGAAGCAGTCCGAAGAGATGAATGGATGATGATGCAAACCATGTTCTTGATTAACGGTGCAGAGGTGGGGCAACAACAGCGGAAGTTATACTTGAGAAAAAGTGTATGTCAAAGATATGTATAGTACTCATGTAAGATACGAATTGCCTAAAGGCATAGATTTACCTTGTGGGTCGATTTGATAGATACTCTCTAAAGCCTGGCCTGCTTTAGATAAGAGAGGAAGGAGCAAAAGGCAAATTAGCTGAGGGTGGGGGGTTGGTTATCAAGGAGGAGAGAAAAAGCTAGCAGAAAGTAGGAGTGATTCAAGTTTAGACATACTTTTCTCTAGTCTCTGAGAGGGGAATCAAGTTAGAATTATATCTATCTGCTTCTAATTAAAATTCTCTCATCTAGGAATATGACATTTAGAGGTTCAGAAGGACAGTCACTTCCCTGATTGCTCTTAAAGGGGAGGGTAGCTTACAATTGCCAGTGTAGCTCCTTCCCACCAAACGCTGATTATACAGAACACCATCACAAATAGCATATTCATTATTGGATAAGTAAACACATTTATCCAAACAAAACATGGAAATTGAAGAAGTTCTACAGTTTATAATACACAAGAAAACAAACAAGAATGAATGATCTCTTCAACTTAGAGTGAGATAATAGCTCAAACAGAGAGACAGAAAGACACAGAGACAGAGAAATAGAAAGGGAGAGACACGGAGAGAGACAGAGACAGAGAAAGAGATTGGTTTCACTCAGAGGACTACGTTAGCAGTTTCTAGGGAGACAAACTAAAAATCAGGGACACATTGAAGATTTGGTTTCTCCTATATATCTACTGCTTCTCTCTCTTTCTCTCTCTCTCTCTCTCTCTCTCTCTCTCTCTCTCTCTCTCTCTCTCTCTCTCTTTTTCTCTCTTTCCCCTAAAGACTATATGGAACCCTTTGGGTGTCTCTCTTAAGATACTATGGTTCCATACCCATCATTCACTTACACAGATGGTCAGTTTTATCTCCACTAATCCAGTCATGTCTGCTTCTTCAGTACCATGCAAAATGCTCCAGTTTTGGTTGGAAGCTAAATTACATGTACTTCAAGTATTTTTAGGTCTTTCTTTTCCAGAATATGTCTTGGGAATCTTTCACCAAGTCTTCTTAAAGGTATAAGAAGCAAATGGAAGAGATGGAAAGAAATGGAAGAGATAAGGGACTGCTTTGAGGGATTGTTTTCTTATACTCTTTAACTAAGGAGTCAGAAGATTTGAGCTCTAGTTTGGCCTTAACAGTGATTCTCTAGGTTCATGACCTAGATTTGGAGCTAGGAAGACTGGTCACCTATTCCAACCCTCTCATTCAATTGAATTTGAATAAAATATAGTTTATATCTGATTCATCCCTTAAATCCCACTTAAACTGGAATTAAAAGTAGATTGAATTGAATATTCAATAAAGCATCTAAGGTTGAGAATGATGAAAAGTCTTGCCCAAAGTCTTAAAATAAGTGTCACAGTTGGAATTCCAAATTCTGACCTTGTCCAATATTTCTTCTGACTATACTGCATTATCTTGCAAGTCATTTTGTATTTTTCTCAGCCTTAATTTCCTCTCATGGAGAATTCAGAGAGCAGTATCTATTCTATCTAGGGCAACTAGGTGGTGCAGTGAGAGAACACAAGTGCTAGAGTCAGGAAGATTTGGGTTCAAGTCAGGCGTCAGGCACTTATTAGCTATGTGACCCTGGGGAAGTCACTTAACACTATTTGCCTCAGTTCTTTATCTGTAAAATGGGGATGCACTGGGAAAGGAAGTGGTGAACCACTCCAGTATTTTAGCCAAGAAAATCTCAAGGATGATTCATGGGGTCACAAAGAGTTAGACGTGACTGAATGACTGAAAAACAGTCTATCTGAATCTACTCACAAATTGTTTCAAGGATCAAGTATGAGAATGTATTTTGGATTTGTACTCTGAAGATGAGATCTGAGAATACAACTCCCTCCCTCCTTTCTAGGGGCAAGAGATTATGAGTAAAGAACATTACATATAGTGTTGGCCTTGGTTCATATGTTGGTTAGATTTTCTGAATTTTTTTCTTATTTTTCTATTTTTTTATTATAAGGAGTAACCGAGAGGGATGGTGGGAAAGGAGACATTGGAAATTGAAATATAAAACAGAAGTAAATTTTTAAAAAGAAAAAATAAAGTGGTAAAGGGTTTGTGTTTTTTTTTTTAAATAGTAAATATTGTCTATGAGTGTTTTAAAGGTGGCACAGTGGAAAGAACACTGACCCTTGAGCAAGAAGACTTGGGTTTAAATCCTATCTCTTTCTCACCTTTGCAAATCCTTGAACCTCACTGGGTTTCATTTATCATCTCTATAAAACGAAGGTGTAGGAATAAACAGCCTCTGGGATCCATTCCATCTCCAGGTCTGTGATTCTAGGAGAAGAGCCAAAGCATGACATAGAATAGTCTTTAGAGACAGAGGGACAGAATAGAAAAGGTGAAGATATGATTAGGTCAAAGAACTTGCCATCAGGGATTTGAGCTTAGACCATCATGTATAAGCAGGCCCCATGCTGAAGTGGAGTTCAAAAATCATTTAGAAACCAGGTCTTTGGGGCGGTTAGGTGTCGAAGTAAATAGAGCACCAGCCCTGGAGTCAGGAGGACCTGAGTTCAAATTCAACCTCAGACACAGCACAAAAAAAACTAGCCATGTGACCTTGGGCAAGTCACTTAACCCCAATTGTCCTCTGAAAAGCAAAAAAAAAAAAACCCCAAACAAACAAACAAACAAAAACCCCAGATCTTTATGTACTTCAGCTGAAACCAAACTACTGAGGTCTTAATTGTCCTCTCTCTAATGTTAAAGTGTTTGTTCCGTGTGATAACTGCCTAATTTCTGATGAAGCACATATGGAGAGTGGGTGTGGCTGTGGTTCCCCCTTTCCCAAGAGTGGGCCTGCTACTCTGAGCACCAGAGAGGCAGGGAATGTATCTGCTAAACCTATATTTGTTTGAACAAGAGTTTATTTTTACTTTCACCCTTCCTTCCAGAGCAGTGTGCTTGTTTCTCCAATCATCTCATGGCTTAGAGGCAGTAGGGTAAAGGAGAGAGAGAGCTCAGGGCTTGGAATCATAAGGCCTGCTTTTGATTCCTGGTTCTGAGGTTTACTATGTCCCCCTGGCAAGTCAACTTCACTGTGTCTCTGTAAAGCCAGATTAATACTGTGCCCTGCCTCACAGAGTTGTAAGGAAAAGGTTTTGTAAATCTAAAAGTATTCAAAAAATGGGAGCTATTTTTAAGGCATCCAAGTACTAGATTGGGTGTCAGAAAAAATATTAATACAGTTCTCAATTGCCTTTCTTGCAAGCAATATAAAGCATTATAATTACAATTACAGCTGGAATGAAGGTTACATTCATCCCCTTCCTCTGGCCAAGACTAGGTCCAAACCATTCAGAATAGATGATTGCCTTAAAGATTTCAACAAGCAGAATCGCTTGATAATTTGTCTCTGTTTTCACTTGTCCTTGATGTCAGAATAGGACCTCTTATCTAAGTTTCTATGGTATCCGTTTAAATGCATTTCCATTGGTAGAGACAGATGGAAAACAGCTGGTTAGCATCCTCTTTATAATCAGCCTTGAAAATAGTTATTAAGTCACCTCTTTTCTCTAGACAAAATAACCTAACTCCTTTAAGCCTTTCATTTAGGTCCTGCTTTCAACTCTCTCTCTCTCTGTCTCTTTCTGTCTGTCTCTGTCTCTCTGTCT
>WOXC01012216.1:0-45149 GCA_011680675.1 Gymnobelideus leadbeateri
AGCATGATTCTGAGAAGGGATCCATATGTTTTACCAGATTATCAAAGAGATCCAGAGAGTGTGCAGGTGCGAACACACACACACACACACACACACACACACACAAACACACACACACACACACACACACACATTAAAAATGCCTACTCTTTGGGTGGCTAGGTGGTGCAGTGAATAGAGCACTAGCCCTGGAGTCAGGAGGACCTGAGCTCAAATCTGGCCTCAGACACTTAACACTTACTAGCCAAGTGACCTTGAGCAAGCCACTTAATCCCAATTGCCCTGCCTTTCCCTATCAAAAAAAAAAAAAAATGCCTACTCTCAGGTCTCTTCCTGTTCTAAATCTTATAAATCTTTGAATCTTCTGATAGCCAAGTGATCCTCCCAGAATCCCTTCCTAGGACAACTGCTAACATTCTCAAAAAGAATGCCAGTCTTATTACTTAAGCATCATGTCAGGGAAAGCAGAGAGAAAACAGGCTGGAAGGAATCACTTGGGGGAAAACACCTGCCCGATAAGATGGAAGTCAGCCTTATAATTTAGGAGCAAATGGTACCTTTCCTTTCTCTCTGTCAGCCAAGTATTTGAAAAAACAGAGCCAAGAGGTGTCTCCTTAATTATGGCCAGTTTTCTCATCACTGGTGCTATATCTTAGACAGGGTAAAATGTAATTTGAAATAGAACACAAATGAGGAAAAGGGAAAATGAGAGAAAAAACTCACCTCCCCCTGCCATCCTTTCCCCCACCAGAACAAAGAAAATCTAATTAGGCACTAAGGTCTCTAACCCAAACTACAGGCTCTCTAGGGAGAAGAGTTTCATTTGCTTATTCAAGGCAGCCTCTGTCTACATGATCCTATTTCATTCATCACAAATCATAAATTTTAGCAATAGAAATGACCTCAAATGTTGACTGTTCCAACCAACTTCCTGATTTTACAGGTAGAGAGATAGAGGCACAGAGAGAGATGAAGGTAATTCACAGTGATAGCTGGAATTTTACTAGCATTTTAAATTTTGCAAAGCTTTCTCTCTCACTATTTTATTGAAGCCTCATTTGAGCCAAATGTATTATTATCACCACTTTAGGATCAAAGAACTATCCCACTTCTGACACTTACTAGCTGTGTGATCCTGGTTAAGTCATGTAACAGTTTCTTCATCTGCAAAATGAGGTGGAACTAGAAAGCCTCTAAGATCACTCAGCTCTAAACCTGGGATCTTAGACCAATTCTTTTTTTTTTTTATAGATGAGGAAACTGAGAACCAGAGAAGTGATTTATCCAAGGTCACAGAGGTAGTTAGTGAAAGAGGCAAAGATTTAAACTCCAGTCCTCTGACTCCAACAGACAGCTAGGTGGCAAATGGATAGAGTGCTGAGCTTAGAGTCAGAAAGCCTGATTTCTAATCCAGCCTCAGACACTTACTAGCTGTGTGACCCTGGGCAGGTCCCTTAACCCCATTTTCCTCAGTTTCCTCATCTTTAAAATGAGCTGAAGAAAGACATGGCACTGCAGTATCTTTGCCAAGAAAACCCCAAAAAGGGTCAAGAAGGACTGGATGCCATTGAAAATGACTAAAAACAACAACCTGACTCCAAAGTCAGCATTCTTTCCACTGCACCATACTGCCCCTCAAATGAGGAAAGTAAGAATGAAGGAGCTTAAATGACTTGGCTTCACTAACTCTACTAGGAGATGCCTGAGACTGTTAGTAGGCAGCTAAGTGGTATAGTAAAAAAAGACACACTAAGAGTCAGAAAGACACACATTCAAATCCTGCCTCAGACACATACTAGCTTCATGACTCTGAGCAAGCCAGTTAATGTCTTTCCTGATACGTAAAATGAGAAGAACTAACAGATCTAAGTTTCAGAGCTGTTGGGAGGATCAGATGATTTAGCACATGTGGACCATATAAATGCCAGTTGTGGTTGTTATTTCCGTTCTTATTTGAACCCAGATCTCCCCAGTTGCACTTCTAGCCAATGTGTTGATGTCGTTAGTTACAGAGCCAAGATGCCAAAAAGGCTCTCCAACTTCAAATCCACCACTTTCTCTACTGCACTAGAGCCCTGTGAAATCAGGCATCACGGTGAGTGATTTTGATTTGCCCATGCATCACTATGAACAGCTTATTCTTCTCTCTCTTGATGCACATCCAAAAAGATGAGGTGACCAGACAGTTCACCACTGAAACTGTTCTGAAATTCTCCCGGAAGGCTGATTGATGAGGTGCTGACCAGAGCTCTGATTTTTCCCTGACTTCCTCGATGAGTCTTACCCCTGCCTCTCTCACTCAGCTAGGAGCCTGGTGGTCAATATCATCTCAGAGTAATATGCCCATTTGCTTCTCAAGCCCTATTTGCACATCAGGAATCCAATGAAAACCAACCTATCTTTCACTCTAAATGTCCTGAGAGTCAGGAAGATCTGGGTTCTAATCCTACCCTGATGTACTGGTTTGCCAACCTGGACAAATCTCTTACTGGCTTGATGCTCCAGGCAACTCTCCAAGACTTTCAATTATAAATGATGTTTATGTGGGCAGTTCATCCATGAATGGAATCCAGTCTTTATTATGACACTCAAAGCTTTCCTGACCACCACTGAGACCTTGGAGCAGATTAATACTTTTAATGGTGACACCATTTTCTAGACAGAAACACAAATTACCTTGGGTGACATGACAAACATTCTTCTCTTCATTCCAGAACTCCTTCACCCCTTAATAACACAACCATGCGAATCCCTTTTGGGGCAGCTGTACTCTAAACCAATATTTGTTTCCATCAGCTGAGACTCTCCTCTTCACTGCATAGCCTGACAAAGTTCACTAAAGTTATACATAATCTGTTTGTTCAATTAGAGTTAACACCTAAATACAGGTGATATCTAGGACTCTGCACACTTCTAAACAGCATCCAAAGTTTCCTCTCAGACACCACTGACACTCTGACCAAAAATCCTGCATAAAGAGCTCAGTGTAGAGATGACCTCCACATCAGAACTGACTTCAGAAGAATAGAGAATCACAGGCTTTCAGAGTGAGAAGTGACCTTCGAGACTCTATGATTTAACCTGAACAAGAATCCCTTCTACAACAATCCAAGTGGCCATTCAGCCTTGGCTTAAAGTCCTCCAGTCAGGAAGACCAATAACTGGCCAGATAGGTGGTCCAGTGGTAGAAAGAGCACTGGCTTGGAGTCAGAGGACCTGAGTTCAGGTTCCACCTCTGATACTTACTACCTGAGTGATCTTACGCCTTAGTCTCCCTAGGTCTCAGTTTCCTCATCTTCCTAAAATGAGATTGTTGGGTGCAATAACCTCTACAAGTCCCTTCTAAGACTATGAACTTCCGTGCAATAACCTCTACAAGTCCCTTCTAAGACTATGAACTTCCATGGTAGTTTACTGAATTTATGAAGAGCATGAATTGTTGGGAAGTATTTCCTTACATTGAGACTAAAACTACTTCCCTGTTTATCCGACCCATCAATCCTGGTACTAGCCTCTGGAGTCAAGCCATACAAGTCTCCCAAATACAACCAGCCCCTCAGATATGTCAATCAATCAATTAAATTTTTATTAAGAAACCTACCATACGGCAGCACTGTGCTAACTGCTGGAGCAACAAAAAGAAGCAAAAGATAATCCCTGCCTTCAGGGAGTTCACAATCTAATGGGGAGGCAACAGATATATACAAACAGGAAAAATAGGAAATAATTAGCTGAGGAATGGCACTAGAATTTAGAGGGGATAGGGAGGGCTTTCTGGAGATGGTAAGATTTTAGTTGAGACTCAAAGTAAACCAGGGAAGCCAGAAGGCAGAGATAAGGAATGAAGAGATTTCCAGGCATGGGGCACAGTCAGAGAAAATTACCTGAGTGAAGAGACAGTGTCTTGTTCATGGAACAGCAAAGAGGCCAGTGTCACTGAAGAGAAGAGGCTGTGGTAAGTATCAAGGTATAAGAAAACTGGAAGGGTAAGAGGGGCTATGTTATGAAGGTTTTGAAAGCCAAATGGAGGATTTTGTACTTGATTCTGTAGGCAATAGGGAGTTATTGAATTTTATTGAGTAGAGGGGTGAAATGGTTGGACCTCAACTTCAAAGAAATCCCTTTAATTGCCGAATGGAGGGTGGAATGGAGGGGGAGAGACTTGAACTAGGCAGACCCACTAACAAGCTATTGTAATAATCAAGGCATGAATCGATGAGGGCCAGCAGTGTTAAAGGATAGAGGGGAACAGAGTTGAGAAATATTGCAAGGTAAAATCAACAGGCCTTAGAAACAGCTTGGATATGGGGGAAGGGGGGAGAAATAGTGAGGAATCAAGGAGCACTCCTGGGTTGTGAGACTGAAGGACTGGCAGAATGGTGGTGCCCTCTACAATAGTGGGGAAATGTAGGGTTAAGGGAAATATAATGAGTCCCATTTTGGACATATTGAGATTTCATTGTCTATTGGACACGCAGCTTGAGAGGTCTGAAAGACATTTGGAGAAGTGAGATTTGAGACCAGCAGAGAGGTTGGTACAGAGAGGTTGGTACAGATCTGAAAGTCCTTAGCATAGGAATGGTCATTAAACCCATGGGTGCTGATGAGATCCCCAAGTGAAGTAGTATGGAGGAAGATGAGGAGAGGGCCCAGGACAGAACCCTGAGGGATGCTTACAGTCCTGAAGGACAATCTATCCAGATTAAACAGTCACAATTCCTTCCACCTACCCCAGATGCATGATTTCAGCACCCTTCACCACCCCTCTCATGGGTGCTCTGCATGAGCTTTGAAGCAAACACCTCCCAGCATTATATGTACTCTGTCTGCATTTTACATGTGAAGAAACTAAGACTCAGAAAGTAAAAGTGACTTGCCCAAGATAGTATAGCTAGTAAGTGTCAAAGGCAGGATTAGAACCCAGATCTTTCTCCTACACCATAAGGCCTTTCTGCCTATCATTTCAAATCAACCATGTCCCTCAAGTATCACAGAACTGAAGGAGATGTTATAAAACTGATCAACCTTCTACCCCATTCAGGGCAGTATTCTAGTAGTAGTCTAGGTTGGTAGAATATTCTTGAATATCCCAAGTGACTTCTAAAAAAAATTTCTTGTACTACGCTGAAAACATGGATGTCCATTAAAATCCCTCCACACCATAATTCTTACAGGGGTGGGAAACCTGTGGTCTCAAGGCCACATGTGTCCTTCTCCCTTGGGTGCTGCCTTTTAGGTCCTCAGGTGCAGCCTTTTGACTGGGACCAAGTTTTACAGAACAAATTCTTTTATGAAGGGGATTCAGTCAAAGGTACACACCTGAGGTTCTAGAGGGCCACAGGTTCCCTGCCCCTGTAATCTAGAACCATCATAGATATAACATCTATATTGGCCATGTTTGAGGTGTATCTTTATCTCTAGCATCAAGAACTGGAAGAGCTGTCACTTAGAAGAGAGATTAGATTTGTTCTGTTGAGTCCTCCACTATAAAATGGGGATAATAATACCACCCACCTCCTCAGGTTTTTATGACAATTAAATGAGAGTATTTGTAAAGTGTTCAGCAAAATGCCTGACACATAGTAGGTACCTAACAAATGCTTATATCCTCTATTTTTTTATTCCCTTGAAAAAACTAGGAACAATGTGTAAATGGATCAAGGAGGCAGATTTAGGCTTGATGTCAAGAAAAATAATGCTAATAATTAAAGCCACTTAAAAGCCAAACAGTCATTATGCACTTCTTAAGGACCTTCTATGTGCCAGGCAGGGTGGTTAGGTGGCACATTGGATGGAGTGCTAGGCCTGGAGTCAGGAAGACTCATCTTCCTGAGTTCAAAGCAGGCCTCAGATACTTCCTAGCTGTGCAATCCTGGGCAAGTCACTTCAGCCTGTTTGCCTCAGTTTCCTCATCTGTAAAATGAGTTGGAGAAGAAATTAGAAAGCCATTCTAGTATCTTTGCTAAGAAAATCCCAAATGGTGTCACAAAGAGTTTGACACAACTGAAAAACTACTGAACAACATTAGCAACAAATGTAGAAAGAAAAGGAAAAGCATTCCCTCACTTCCAGGAACTCACATTCTAACAGGGGAGACAATATATACGTACAAAATATAGACAGAGTGGATGAAAGGAAATCTCAGAGGAAAAGCATAAAAATGAAATGGATTGCCCCAAGAGGTGATGGCGTTCTCCTCATTGAAGTAGAAGATGGATAACCACCTATGGGAATGATAGAATAGGGGATTACCTCTGAATATGGGTTGAGCTGGATGGCTGCTGAGTCTCCTTCCAAATCTATGTGATTCTGGGGTTCTTCTCCATTTACTAGCAAAGTCAACATGCCCCCTCATGTTTCAGGGTATGGGCAGCACAGCACAATTGTTAAGAACTGGAAGATTTGGCTTCCAATTTAGTTCTGCCATTTTCTAACTGGATGACTTTGGGAAATTCACTTCCACTCTCTGAACTTCATCTGCAATGAGAGATTGATGAGCATATATTCCCTCTTAGGTCCCTTCCAACTCTTTCTATAATGTTAGAACCCATTAATTAAAGTGAAAGGGACAGTTCTCTTAAATGGGATGACTAAGTAGGAACTCAGAATTATGAGCAGAATCCAGCATGGACTCCCTCCCTCAGTGGTTGACTCTGCTCTCTGGGTCATTTTGGAGTAGTAAAACAATGTAAGTGGACCTAGACCTTGGATGAACCAACACAGGAGTGACACCATCCAAGACAGAGCTAATTAGCTTCTCTCCCAAACTGGGACCCAATTATGAAAGGGCAACATTGTGAGAATCAGCTCATGAGCAGTAGAAAGATGGTTCCAGGGGCAGCTAGGTGGTGCAGTGAATAGAACATCAGCCCTGGAGTCAGGAAGACCTAAGTGCAAATCCGGCCTCAGACACTTAACACAAAACTAGCCATGTGACCTTGGGCAACTGCTTAACCCCAATTGCCCTGTCCTCCCCGCTCCAAAAAGCAAAAGAACAAAAAAAATCAGCTAATATCTCCAGACCTCAGTTTCCTCATCTGTAAAATGAAGGGGTTGGATTTAGGACCCTCAAAGGCCCCTTCTGCCTTTAAATTTATGAGTCTATGGTCTTATCTGTACAACCTGAGGCTAGTCTCTGGATTTCCATTTATTCCACTGTAAAATGAGAGGGCTGAATTAAATAGACTCTAAATTTCCTTTTATTTCTCTGAAGACCCTTGATAGCAAGAGAAAATAGCAGCCTTTGTTTGAAAATACAGGGAAATATAGTTTTAATTCATATCTTGGAGCAGGGAGGGAAGGGGCACATGGGGAAAAATTCCAAAGGAAAATAAAAGCACCATCTATAGGCACTTTACATGACATATCCTTCTAAATAGAAAAATTCAGGCTATTCAGCTCCACATAAATCTCTAACCACCCTTCCTCATGCATCTGAATACGCCAGCAGTGGCAGAAGCAGAGACAGAGGCCCACTTGTCCATCCATGCAGGCATTTGCTTGAGTAAAACTGGGAGAGATCATTACTGAGCAGAATGGACACTTCTGCTAAACAGAAAGACTGAAAGGGAAACCTAAAGTCATGATCAAGATGAATTCATGCCCAAATGAAATGATCAATGCTGGTCTCTGGGTGACTCGAGACAGTTGCCAGCACAGCTCAGTAACACTTGATGGAGGCCAGATGGCTGGAGCATCAGTGTTTCCGTGTGTGACTAATGAAGGGTGGAATAAAGGCACTTAATGCCCCTGCAGTATCCACAAGGAATGCTTCCTATTAGACATCCCTGCCTGGATGCTCCAAATTCAGTGTGAGGGTTATAATGCTTCTCAGGAAAGGGAGAAGACATCAGGAGCAGGAAGACAGGAGCAGAGAGGGAGAACAAAGCCTGTGAATTACAGCAGAGCCCAAGGATGAGCCCAGAATCCAATAGTTGACAAGGCAAAAGGTCACCAAAGGACCAGATGGAATCTAATTCATACCATCCCCTATAGATGCAAAGTTTTCTCTGCAATTTTGCTACTGGGCTTTGACTGTCCCCCAGCTGACATTACCAAATTATGCAAATTCAAGAAGAGGGAGCTAAGAGTAGGCTGGAGCCAATTTATATCCAATTAGGTTTCCCCTCAAACCCAAAGTTCCATCAAGTCCATATTTTAATAAAATCCAAATTAGACCCCAAGTCCAAAATATAGTCATCTCTCCAACCCAGGTTACAGAGTCAGATTGCACTGACCAAACTCATCTCTTAATTGGAAGAATCACTGGAAGCAGACTCAGTGGTTTAGAAAGAACTTTAGGAAGCCTTTGAGCAGTTCCATGTACCTAATGGATGCAGAGGATAGAGTGCCAACCTTGGAATGAGGAAAAACTGAGTTTTCTTCACACTAGCTATGTGATACCAGGCACATCACTAAACCTCTCTTTGCCTCAATCTCCTCTTCTGTAAAATGGGGATAATAACAGCACCTACCTCCCAGGGCTGTTGTGAGGACAAAATTAGATAACACATATAAATCACTTTGCAAATTTTAAAGCTTTCTATAAGTTATAGCTGTTGTTATTATTAAGATTAAGATTAATTGAGATTCATACCCAAGCATTCTGACCCTAAAGTCCAATGCTTTTTCTCCTCTTCCATGTTCCCTTTCATCCAACCTTCTCATTTTACAGATAGGTAAATCAAGGCACAGAGAGATTAAATGACTTTCCCACAATCAAAGAGGCAGTAATAAACAGAACCAGCATTTGAACTCAGATCTTCTTGCCCCAAAGGCAATGCTCTTTCCCACTACACTATAAGCTCCCTAACAGAAAATGTCAGAGTGGGGATTAGAACCCAGACTCGATGTCTCAAATTCCAAAGATTAGCATTCTCTCCATTAGGAATATGGTGGTTAAAAGTAGCATCTTCCTTTTAGTCCCCTCCAGTAAACAAATCTAGAAGGATTTAAGGGTGACCACCTTACTTCGGCCTCCATATTAACATTCTTTAGCATAGTGCTCTTACCTCTCATTATGAGATTTCAAATTGATGCTGACAGTTTTATGGAGCCTTTCATCTTGATTGTGTTTGTAGAGTTGGACAAATATATCTTGACATTGAAGTGAGGGATGAAGACAACAGCAGAGGAAGCCAAGCTTGCCTTCCAAATGAGAGTTTCCAATTCAGGTTCTTAAGGTTTATGGTCAGAAGGACAAGAGAGATTTCCCAATAAGGATAACTCCCATTTCTATATCAGTTTAAGGATTACAAAGAACTTTCTTCACAACTGCCTTTTAGGGAAAATATTTCAAGTATTATTAATCTCATTTTAAAGGCAAAGAAACTTAAGCTCAGAGGAATAAAATGACTTTGCTTATGGTAAATCATTCAACTAACAAGGATTTATGAAATGCCTACTATGTGCCAGGCAATAAAGACACACATATAAATAAGACAGTTGCTTCCCATACAAAGCTTTACATTCTAAACGAGACAAAACTAGAAAGGATGTGGATGGCCAAGAATGATGGTGTGTTCCTGTAGTCCCTGCTATACAGAAAGCTGACACTGGAAGATCACTTGAAATCCTGGGTACTGAGCTCCAATAGATCTCAGTTATGGAGTGTCTGTACCAAATCCAGCATCAATAAGGTGACCTCCCAAGGACAGAGAACCATCAGGCTGCCCAAGGAGAGGTAAACTGGGCCAGATATAAGACAAAGCAGGTTAAAACTGCCCTGACAATCAGCAGTGGGATTAGGCCAGTGAGTGGCTATACTTCTAGCCTGGACAGACAGACAGATCTTATCTCGAAAATATAAAGACATATGCTGTTCTGTCATGTCCTACTCTATGTGACCCTGTAGACTTTTGTCCATGCAGATTTTTTGGCAAAGATACTTAAGTGGCTTGCCTTTTCTTTCTCCAGTATGTCCTTATTTTTTTTACAGATAAGGACACTAATTCAGGCAGTAGTGAAGTGACTTGTCCAGAGTCAAACAGCTAATAAGTATCTGAGGTCATATTTGAATTCTGATCCTCCCGCTTCCAAGCCTACTTACTGCTCTATACACAGCACCACGGAGTTGAGATAGATAGATGATAGATAGATAGATAGATAGATAGATAGATAGATAGATAGATAGATAGAATGGATGGAGAGAGAGAGAGAGAGAGAGAGAGAGAGATGCATATATACACAGATACATGTGTATGTACACACACACATATATACGTTTACACACACAGGAAGTTGGAATACTTTTTTTCATTCATTCAACAAAAACCTATTAAGTACCCACTATGTGTCATACCCTCTGCTAGGCACTGGAGTTGCAAAGAAGAACCTATCCCTACCATCAAAGGATTTATATTCTATGAGGAAATAATTATGTACATACATAAGAAAATACAAAATACATACAAAATAGAGGGAGCTTTGTGCCATGGTGAATAGAGCACTGGACTTGGAATCAGGAATACCTGAGTTCAAATCCCAACTCAAATACTTACTACATGTACTAGTGCAACCCTTGGACAAGTCATTTATCTTCTCTCAGCCTCAGTTTCACCCCTCTGTAAAATGGGAGTAAGAACAGCGCCTACCTTGCAGGGCTGTTGTGAGGATCAAATAGGATAACACATGCAAAGTATTTTGCAAACCTTAAAGAACTAAATAAATGCTAGTTATTATCATTATTCAACACTAAATAATGTGGGGGAAAAGATGGTAATGAGGAAAGACCTTATGTAGGAGGTGGCACCTGAGCAAAGCTTTAAAGAAAGCTAGGTACTCTAAGAAGCAGAAGTGAGGAGGGAAGGCATTACAGGCATGGGCACAGCTTAGGCAAAGGCACAGAGAAGAGAGATGGAATATCATACATGGGGAAGACCAAGTAGGCTTCTGCTGCTACATCACTATGGGACTTTGGAGAAAGTCAGTTTCTCCTCTGGTCTTTGATTTTCCCCATCTGTAAAATAAGGAGATTAAATCAGAACCCAATCTCCAGATTCCCAAAGCAGCACTCTTTATACCAGGCCATCCATCAGGAAGGAAGGAAGGAAGGAAATAAGTATTTATTAGACACCTACTATGAGCCAGGCACTGTGCTAAACACTTTACAAATACGAACTCCTTCAATCCTCATAGTTCTGGGAGCTGAGTGTTATCATTGTCTTCATTGATGAAACTGAGGTAAACAGATCATTCCTGGGCAAGTGAGGCTCTGCCATTCGTGAAAAAAAGAGGAAAGATGGAAATGATATCTGGGAAGCAGTGTCATCATAGACTTGAAGTCAGGAGATATCTCGGTTAAAATCTGGGCTCCAACACATGACTATGATCAAGCGACTATAAGACTGAGTGTCAAGTAGTTTCTTAATCTATAAAATATTGATAACAATACTAAGGCCATCGATTCCAACTCCCTCCTTTTATAGGTCTGGGCAGCTAGGTAGTGCTGTGGATAAGGTGCTAGCCCTGGGGTCAAGAGGACCTGAGTTCAAATTCAGTCTTGGATACTGATTAGCTATGTGACCCTGGGCAAGTCACTGCACTCTGATTCAGTTGATTCGTCTACCCAATGAACTAAAGAAGGAAATGACAACTTACTCCAGTATTTTTACCCAAAAAACCCCAAAAGGGGTCATGAAGAGTTAGACAAGACTGAGAAACAACTAAGTAACTGTATTGTATAGGTAAGGTGATGACACACAGAAAGGACATATGACGTACCCAGGGTCACACAATTAGTAAGCCTTTATGATGGGATCTGAATTCAGGTTTGACTCAGACAACATAGGGAATATAAATGATTTTACAAACTTAAAGTACATTGTGTTGGCTATTTTTACTAACCCAAGGATCTCTCTTGTAACTACAAATTTTTATTGCTATCTTTTGTTTTTAAAACATTCACATTTCCCTATATATACCTCCCAGCACCCCCTAGAGAGCCATGCCTTATAATAACAAAAAATAAATGAAAACATAGTAAAACCAAAATAAACAAAATTAAAAATTTCTAACATTGTATGCAATGTTCTACACCCATAGCCTTTTTCCCCTCTGCAAAGAACGGGTGAGGAGTGGTTCCTTTTCATGTGTGCTCTTTGGGAAATCAAGCTTTAATCCAACTATTTTTATTCTGAAAAATCAGTATTTCAGGCTTCCTCATTCATCCCAGCTCCTGAGGAGAAACAAGTAGGAATTCATGTGAAAACACACACACACACACACACACACACACACACACACACACACACACACACACTATGGTTTTAGCCTAATGAGCTGTGAGAATGACGTGCATTCAGATGGACAGCAGAAAGATTACTGCGAGCCCTAAAAGGATAATGGACTTTGATTAACTACAGCGACGAGCAGAGCAGACCTAAGCTCTGATGGACAGCCCTGTGCATCCCCCCTCCCCTTGGTCATATAGAGGAAAGGCCCCCATGTCACACCCATATCATTATTGCCTATGGATGCACAGAATTAATAGGTCATTTGTACAAAATGGAACAGGAAAAGAATTTCATTAATAATCCTAACTGGGTGGCAGGATTCTGGGTGGGAAGCTGAGTAGCTAGCAATGCCAGACATCTTTAGCAGTACAAATAGGATGCACTCACATAATTAGCTCATCCATAATTTAACACTTCTGTTCGTATAAAGTTTGTACTCATTAGTCAAAATCACATCTCTCATAAATCTACAAGTTGTTTTAAACAAATTAGGTTTTTGCTCAAAGCTTTCTTTTCCTTGTAAAATGTGCCCTTGGTACATGTGTAAGGAATCGAGGCTCTTCCTGAAAAATGAATGGGGGCTGCTCCCATCACTGGGTGCTATGGTTTTCTTGGGGCAGAGGTCATGTTTCCTAAAGTCTCTAGCAATATTGATATTTCTGAGACAGACACTACTAAGAGGTATCCAACACTGACTCCTTCTTAACCTCCAAACCCAATGTTGTCTACCAGTAAAGACAGCTGGTGGTCCAGTGGATAGAGCATTAGAGTCATGAAGCCCTAAGTTCAAATACAACCTCAAACACTTACTAGCTGTGTGACCCTGGGTAAATCACTTACCCTCTGTTTGCTTCAATTTCCCAAGCTGTAAAATGGAGGTGATAACAGCATCTACCATTCAGCGTTATTGTGTAGATCAAATATTTGTAAAAATGCTTAGCAGAAAGCCTGACACATAGTAGGTACTATATAAATGATTATTCTCTTCCCACTAAAAGGAACCTAGTTCAGTGTACTATCTGACTTTTAGACTACCTCTTTCCCGTGGGAGGCAACAATACTGACCCCACCCCATATTCATTACCTTTAACCTAGATGAGAACACTAGCCTTTCTTCTAATAGGTTTCTCCTTGGCACAAGATCCTCCCTAATCCATCCTTCAGTCAGATGCCAGTGATTTTCCTAAAGCACAGGTCTGACCATGTTACTCGCCCCCACTCAATAAATTCCAGTAATTCCCTGTGACCTCCAGGCTCACATTATAAAATACTCTGATGGGCATTTGAAGTGCTTTATAACCTGGCCCTTTCCTACCTTTCCAGTGTTCTTAACACCTCTATTCCCCAAGTACTCAACAACCCAGCTACACTGTCCTATTTTGAAGCAGCTAGATGTGAAGATAGATAGAACACTGGGCCTCGAGTCAGGACAATCTGAATTAAATCTAACCTCAGACACTTACAAGCTGAGTGACCTTGGTCAAGTCACTTAACCTCTGCCTGCCTCAGTTTCCTCAAGTGTAAAATGGAGATCAAAATAACACCTACCTCACAGAGGTTGTTGTAAATATTAAATAAAATATTTGTAAAACATTTAGAAAAGTGCCTGCATATAGTACGTGTTTATTCCCTTACCCCCACCCAACTATCCCATTACTCCTATCTCCTTGCCTGTGCACTGGCTGATCCCCATGCCTGGAATGATTTCCATGTCCACCTACCTCTTAATTTCCTTGGTTTCCTTCAGGACTCAACAGAACTATTTCCTTCTACAAGAGACATTTCCTTGTCTCCCCAGCTACTAGTGTCATTCTCTCTGAGGTGACTTTCCATTGATTTTACATACAAGGTGTCCCATAAGTCTTAGTGCAGTTTTAAGCTTTAAGCTATGAAAACTACAATCTGCACTAAGACTTTTGAGACATCTTACATATGTTGTATATACCATGCTATTTATATGTTGTCCCCTCTTACATTAGAATGGAAGCTTCTTGAGGGCAGGGACTTTTACTGCCTGTCTATCCCCAGTGTTTACCTGGCACACAGGTAATGCTTAGGAGATGTCTGTTGGCTTACTGAATGACTTGCTGACTGTCCCGAAACACCCCAGATAGCAAAAAGAGCGAATGATGCAAGTCTCAAGAAGAGCTTTACTAGGGATGTTTGCACCTTGTTTGGGAGGAGAGGATAGAGGGGAAGATAGAGACCCTACCAGAACAGTCATGAGGATAGAGGGGAAGATAGAGACCCTACCAGAACAGTCATGGATGAAAGAGTGGAGCAGAGCAGGGTGAAGCAGGAACTCTCCCCAGACCTCAAGTTGAATAGCAAGTTATTTTTGTTAACTAGGTTGCTTAAGGACCACAAGCGATGTCAGAACCTTCAGTGTACCGGGGACAGCAATGATTCTATGGCTTTCTCAGACTTCAGTTTCTTCTGATGGAAAATGGGAGGGTTTTACCCTCCCATGTCCCCTGATGTGTCCTCCAATTCTGCGTCTAGGATCGTATGACCTGGTGATACTCATATTTCAATAAAGAAATGCTGGTTCAAGAAAAGGAAAGCAAATAAGCATTTATTAAGCACCTACTTTTTACCAGAAACTGTGATAAGCACTTTACAAATACTGTCTCATTTGGTGCAGAGAAATGAAGACTTGGCCAAGTTTATACTGTCTTAAGCAAACTATCTTCTTCTCTTTGGGTTTTAGTTTCATCTTCCGTGAAAGGAGTAATGCTGCTACATAGTCTTCTTGCTGTGATATCTGCATGTGTTGTTTTCTCTGACAGATTTAAGCATCTTGCTGGCAGAGACTCTCATTTTTGCTTTTGTAGCCCCTGGCAGATTACCTGGTATGTAGTAACTACTCAATAAATGTATATTGATTGATTGATAGACATCTAGTGAGATCATGTGAAAGTGCCCTACAAAACCAAAAGTGTTTATTTGGCCTAATATAGTGTGATAGACTGGGAATGAGGAGGACGCAGGGTGAGATCTCACTTCTGATACCAGTTCTGGGACCATGAACAAGTTGCTTATCCTCTCTGTGTCTCATTTTTCTCCGCTGCAAAACTGGGAAAATATTCATAATGGGATCATAGCTATAGAGCTAATGAGGATCTCAGAAGCCATCATATAAGAGTAAGGATTAGAATAACAATCATAAAAATGATAGCTATAGAACTTTAAGATTTTCACTAGGGTAGCTAGGTGGTGCAGTAGATAAAGTGCTGGGCCTGGAGTCAGGAAGACTCAACTTCATGATTTCAAATGTGGTCTCAGACATTTACTAGTTGGGTGACCCTGGACAAGTTACTTGGCCCTATTGGCCTAATTTTCCTCATCTGTAAAGCGAGCTGGAGAGAGAAATGGCAAACCATTCCAGTATCTTTGCCAAGAAAACCTGAAATGGGAGCACAAAGAGTCAGAAAAGACTGAATGAAAAATGACTGAAGAACAAATTAAGCACTTTACAAACATATCATTTTATCATCACAATAACCCCAAGAGGTAAGTGTATTATTATTATTCCATTTTTAAGAGGAGGAAATTCAGGCATACAGAAGTTAAGTGACTTACCTAGGATCACAGAGGTAATATGGTATTGGCATAAATGGATTTGAACTTGGGTCTTCCTTCCTCCAAACCAAGCATTCTCTATCTACCCACTTTACTTAGTTCCATCTATCACAATCTCCTTCTATCACAGATAAGAAAACTCAGATCTTAGGAGATGCAATGCCTTCCCAAGGCTACACACATAATAAGAACTGAAGGCAGGATTTTAATTCATGTCCTATGATTCCAGAGCCAGGGCTTTTTCTATTGTACCATCCAGACAACTTCAAAGAGTTGCTATAGGATCAAATGAGAAAATGGGGCAAAGTGCTTTAAGAACTTTAAAGTACTATGTAAATATCAGTCATTGTTATTATTTGAGGGAGGGAAAATGGATCTGTAATTGCATCAGCATGAGGAGCTTAGGAAACTCTCCACCGATGGAGATTGGCAGCTGTCCATTAATTAACTTATAGTCTTACAGACTTGGCTGAGGCACTGAGAGATAAAGAAAGTGTCTTGTTTCAATGTTATATAGCCTATACGCATCAGAGTAGAGATTTGAACCTAGTTCTTCCTGATTCCAAAGTCAACTCCAAGCCACCCTCCTATGCCACTTATGATCAATATCATACTATATTTTTTTCATTGCCATTATCATCCTCACCATCATCATCTTCCTACCAATTAAAGCTGTCCCCAACTGGAATGAGTACCTGGAAAGGTGGTGACTTCCCATTCTTTGTAGGCTTCAAGAAGAAAATGAATGACAATTTGCTCAATATGTTATCGTGAAGGGGACATGTACAAGTACAAGCTGAACTAGATGGTCATTGAGTTCCTTTACAGCTCTCATATTCCATGATTCTGTGATTCACCATCATCCTTTTTTATGTATCAGGAAGATACTTGGTACTTAATAAATATTTCATGAATGAAAGAATGAAGTATGGGGTATTATTTTCGCACTGCTGCTATTAATCATGGCAAAACTCTTAAGATCATGAAGTGATACCAACCCCCCCCCAAAAAAAAATAGCATGACAGTTTTCACTGATGAATATAAGTAGCTTTAATGAAGAAAACTACTGGGTTCTAACTGTGAGAGAGAGAGAGAGAGAGAGAGACAGACAGACAGACAGACAGACAGAAACACAGAGAGAGGAGACAGAGAGAGACAGAGACAGAAGAGACAGAGACAGAAGAGACAGAGACAGAAAGACAGAGAGGAGAGACAGAGACAGAAAGAGACAGAGAGAGAGAGAGACAAACAGAGACACACACACAGAGAGGAGACAGATAGACAGAGACACAGAGAGAGAGTGAGAGACAGAGACAGAGAGACAGAGAGAGAGAGAGAGAGAGAGAGAGAGAGAGAGAGAGAGAGGAGAGACAGAGAGAGACAGAGACAGAGAGATCCTTGGGCCAAAATATGAGTGAATGTTGTGCCAAGAGGAACCCAGAGATGCAATACTAAATGAAGTCATCTATTCACTATCTGGGAGGATGTGGCTCAGCCCCCAGTCCTCAGAGTGGGGAGGGAGGCATCAATAAGCTGTCTGAATGATCAATTTCCACTTTTTCTACCAGAAGAGGAAATAAATTGCAGAAGCAAAGGAGGTTTAGCATTAGAAAGAAATTTGTAGGTCATCTTATCCAGCCCTCCCCACCCTGAGCTTTTATAAATGATGAGCCTCGGGCCCAGACAATTGAAATGATTTGCCCAAGGTTACATACAACTCAAAAGGTAAAAATGAGATTAGGACCCTAGTCATAAGGAATCACATAACTAAAATATTGAACAGGACATCAGTGGCCATCTAGTCCAACTCATTCATGGAGGAATTCTTGTTATAACATGCCCAATAAGTAGTTGTTTACCTTCTCCTTGAAGATCTCCAGGGATCAGGAACCCAGCACCTTCTCAAGTGGTTCATTCCACTTGGCAACAGATCTAGCTATTAGGAAGTGACTTTTTTAAGGAGAGAGGACCCTTAACATCAAGTCTAAACTTGCCTCATTACCAATGTTACATTTATAGCTGAAAGAAATCTTTGAAGTCATTGAATCTCCTTTTTAAGATGATGGACTCAGACTGTGAGAGGTTGAGTTTCCCATGATTACCTAGGAGTAATGTGACAGAACTATTATTCCTTTTTTAAGTTTAGCAGTTATGTAACAAGTAAAGATTTGCAAGCTCTTGATAAATATTCTCTCAGTTTATCCTCACAACAACCCTTGGAGGTCAGTGTTATGATTATTCGCATTTTACAGATAGGGAACCAGAGGTCATGTGACTTGTCCAGGGTCACATAGTTAGGAAGTATCTGAGGTTGAATTTGGACTTAGGTCTTTCTAACTCCAATGAGTCAGAAATATCCATTGCGACACCTAGCTGACTTTTTTGAAGCAAGTTCTTTTGAATCCAAAGCCAGGTCTCTTTCCACTAAAAGATGCCACCTCCTTAAGGGATAGGTATAGTCTAGGAATCAGTGGCCCTTCTGAGATGTAATTATTGTATTCTCACAGCAGCACCCCAACAAATGACAAGGAAGCAGTAGGGGTACAATAAAGAAGGGTACTAACACTGTGCAAAACATATAAAGGGAATGATGAGTGTTTAACCTAAAGAAGAGATTTAGGCAGGGACATGGTAGCTTCCTAGAACTATTTGAAGGACAGGTCTATAAAAGATACATGATGATTATTCTGCTTGAAATTACAGGGCAGAATGAGGAATAATAAGTGGATGTTCCTAAAATGTCTTGATATCAAGAAAAACTTCCTATGAACTAGAGGGACCCCAAAGTATAATGGGCTGTCTTAAGAAGTAGAGGGCTCCCCTCCCCAGATACCTTCAAGCTTCATGACCATTCATTGAGAATGTTCTAGAAGGAGTTTCTATTTAGGTTCAGTTTAGACTAGACAACCCCTGACCATTCTGAGTTCACGAGTTCCTCTTCTTTTCTCTATACACAGTTAGCCACCCTATTTGGCAGATGCTTCTCTCTATAGAGAGTTTGCTCATCTCCCTCCATGGTATATTTATCCCCCTTTATATCTAAGAAGCTCTTTCACCTCAGAAGATGCATTTCTGCCAGCAGAAGATGGGTAAAGCCTAGGTCTTTAGAAGATGTGAGGATGTTTCCTTCATGGTTCTTGACTTCAGTAGGCATTGAAGGTCAGCTTTTCTCTGCAGATGGTCAAGTGCTCTGTCTTATGAATTAGAATAACCAGTCTCCTGTAATGGCTAAAACTTGGTGCCAAGTAGAACAGAACAACCTAGAAATCTAGTCACATAGCCCAATTCCTTGCCTCTGAGCAGAACTAGCTAAAGATCTCTAGATCATTGCCTCATTAAATCTCAAAGAGCTGCGTGTCCAACTCTTTGTGACCCCATTTGGGGGTTTCTTGGCAAAAATACTGGAGTGGTTTGCCATTTCCTTCTCCAGCTCATTTTACAGATGGGGAAACTGAGGCAAACAGGTTAAATGATTTGCCCACAGTCACAAAGCTATTAAGTGTCTGAGGCTGGACTTGAAATCATGGAGATAAGTCCTCTTGACTCCAGACCCAGCACTCTATCCACCGAGCCACCCCACTGCCTGGGATCAAATCTAGCTTCTGCCATTTACTTTAATTTTGACTTTGGACAAGCTATTGACCTCTAGGGGTCTCTGAACTTTCTCATCTGTAGAGTAGGACCATAACACTTATTACACTATCTATCACCCTGCACTATTGTAAGAGTCAAATAAGATAATATACATGTGTCAGCAATTATTATCATAATTTTATTGATCAATTTTACATCCCCTTCATTTCTTAACATATCTGATACCCATAGCACCTAGAGAACCATCCCTTATAACAAAGAATTTTTTTTAAAAAAGAGGGGGATAAAAGTAGTCCAGCAAAAATAATCAACGCAATAAGCAAGTCCAACATTATATTTAGTATTTCATTCCCTTATTCCTCTACCTCTTCAAAGAATGGATCAAGGTTCAGTTATTTTCTTAACTCTTACACACTAATAGCCCATTCCAGAGACTAATGTCCCTTTCTCCTAAGGAAACCCTTATAACATTTCCTGTTAAACTACTAGCCCACTTCCTTTGAGTTGACTTGCCACAGGAGACACCAACCTTCTCTTTACAGGTATCGCTCATGAACTCAAAACCCTGCAAAGGGAAAAATTGGCACCTGGCCTTCCCTGATGTCCCAAAGTAAGTTTCCTTATTAATTTCTGTACCTTGATCAGGAGAGCACAAACCACTCAAAAAAATTCCTTAAGACCCCTGCCCTACACCTACACAGAAGTGTCTTGGCTGTGAATAATGATTTGGGGTAGATAAAAACTCCACCTAAGTGCCTCTGGGCCTATACTGGAGACATTCCACCCATGACATCACCTTTGGGGCTAATAGGAGGTTTTCATTCGATGGTGTCACGGCAGTCAGCCAAGGGCAGAAGAACCCTGTAATTTGTTGGGCTGTGTGAGGGATTAATGGATTATGATTGTAGAGTTTCTACATCCACTTTGTTTTAATTGTTGTCACTGCTAATGAAAGGTTTCTTTGGAGTGTGTGTGCCTGTTTGAGGCTGCGATATCCCAATATCACAGAACCTTCACTGCTGTTCTTAAGCAGTAATTAGCCTGCGTGCTAGAAAGCCTCCCCCAGCCTCTCCTTCCCTGCCCCCACCCAAAGGTTGGGAAACACATGGAGAGCTGAGTGTAACTTAGCCCCTAGATCCCTTCTTCAGAATGATAGAGCAGATATGTCCAAGTTGTGCCCCACACAGAATTTTATAGGTGAGTGTTCTAGTCATGCCTAAGACATGGAATCAATAGCTTTCTTTGCACATAGTATTAAAAAATCAAATAGAAACAAGATGTAAATTCTAACACATGGAAATGAGCAAAGACACTCAACTCATCCTTTATAGAACCTAATGGAAATATTCTTAAATGAGGGTCCATAAACTTCTCTTTAAAATATTTTGATAACTCCATTTCTATATAATTTGTTTCCTTGTAATTTTATATGTTTATTTCATGCGTTTAAAAACATTATCCTGAGAAGGACTCCTTTGGTTTTTCCAGATTGCCAGTTGAGTCCATGATACCAAGGTTAACAACTCCTACTCTAATGTGGAAAAGTAGTCGTTAACTCAAGGAATGGAAGCAAAAGATACAGACCTAAATGGAGACTTAATAATGACATCCTGAATAATGAGAGGGTCAGAGAATAAATCATAGAAATAATTATTAACTATATGAAAGATAATGATAATGATGAGACAATAACTCAACATTTCTGGGATGCAGCTAAAGTAGTCCTCTGAGGAAAAATGGTCTCTGAGAACATACATTAGCAAAATTTTTTAAAACACCGAAGATTGATGAACTGAATGTGCAATTTTAGAATTAGAAAATCAACAAATAACGGGTAATGTTGTATAGTGGAGACAAAGCTAGATCTAAAATCAGGAAGCACTGTGTTTGAATCTTGCCTTGGACATTCACTAGCTGAATGACACTGGACAAATCATTCCACTTCTCTGGGACTCAGTTTCCTCATCTGTAAAATGAAGGGGGTGACTCAATGATGTCTAGGGATCCTTTTATCTCTAAATCTATGATCAAAGGAAATAAACAAATGTAAAATAAATCCCAAGGAAGAAACTTCGGAAGTTACAGGAGGAATAAATAAATTAGAAATCAAAAATACTACAGGACCAAAAAACACAAGTGAAAGTAGATTCTTTGAAAAGATGGACAAAATTGATAAACCTTTAGCTTACAATTAAAAAGAAGAGGGAGTGAAATCAAATTTCTCAAATTAAAGGAATAGAAACATGATTTCGTGGAGAAGGAGCTGAATGTGTACATAGAAGACCTAATTCTACCTCTTTACTAACTACATGTCATTTGGTTCTCACCTGTGGCTCCAAGAAACTATAGCATTCACAGTGGCCACACCTCAGTAAAACTGTCCTGGCAGACAGGCTGAATCAGATTGAGGGTAACTAACAGGTCTCAAACCTGTTGGTGAATTAGGGGGATGTTTACCCCAAGTATCTGAAGTCTTCCTCCAGTAGAATGGGTGGATGAGAGCCATTTGTTCCAACATGCATGTTAGCAGCTGAAGAGGGTGCTGTGGAACACTTAGAGCTTGGTCTGCCATCAAAGGTGCCAATGTCAGCCACTGCACCCAAGGCCATCATGGGTCATGCTGTCTTGCCATTGGATTTCAATGACCATGGAAGAGAGAGTGAGACTGATGACTTTGTGCAACTCTATCTCACTTAAATCCCAAATCACCCATAAGTCAGGATGTCACCCAGGATATCACTGTGATGTCATTAGCCCTCTGAAAATGAAGGACAAACAACAACAACTATATGACTTTTCCCTCTCTGGAACTTAATTTCCTTATGAAGGAGTTCTCAGTTATCTTCTAGCTCTAAATCTATTGTCGTGAGACAGTACTTTTTTTTTTTTTGCTTTTTGGAGGGCAATTGGGGTTAAGTAACTTGCCTAAGGTCACACGGCTAGATTTCTGTTTGTGTGTGCGTTAAGTGTCTGAGGCCGGATCCGAACTCAGGTCCTTCTGACTCCAGGGCTGGTGCTCTACTCACTGCACCACCTAGCCGCCCCAATGAGATAGTACTTTTGTAACAAGTTCTGACCTCCAGATGCTGTTGCATATTACCAATTAGCCTCTCCATAGTAAGTAGACAGTTCCTTTTATTTACTGACACACAACCTCCAAATTCCAGGAGAGAATGATTGTTCTATCACATCTCTATCTTTTCTTCAATGGGACTTCTCAGGTGGCCCTGCTGAGAATACACCAGGAGAAAACAAGAATCAGTCTTATGACCTTAATGAGTCACTTCAATTCTCTGTTCTCATTTTCTCCATCTGTAAAACAGAAGTGAAGGATAGTCAGCCTCCAAGGTCCATTCCATTTCTAAATCTATGGTCTTAAAGAACAGGGAAAGAGCAATTGGCCTGGGTTGAAATCCTTTGAATGTTAGGTCCTATGTCCCACTCACTTTAAATATAGGGCCAGAGGTGTGTTGGAGCCAGCTTATGGGGGCCAATTGTCAAATTTTGAGAGTGAGTATTTATACCTCACAAATCAGCAAAGGCTACAAATCGGGACTTGTCTGTTGGTTGTCTAGTCTTAAGAGAGTGATGGGGAAAATGTTGATAAGACAACTTGAACTTAAAAGTGTGCTGTGCGTAGATTTTTCTCTCTTCTCTTTATTAAACATTTACCAGTACACCCTGTATAGGATCCTCTAAACTTATGATTCTTTGTCTTACCGTGTATTTTGGTACCAACATCATAACAATAGTTAGCATTTGTATAGCATTGTAAGGCTTGCACTTTACAATGCACTTTACAAATATTATCTCATTTTATACTCACAATAACCCTGAAAGATAGGAGCTGTTATTAACCCCATTTTTCAAATGAGAAAATTGAGTCAGACAGAAGTTAAGTGATTTGCCCAATGTCATATAGCTAATAAGAGTCTGGGGCTTGATTTGAACCAACATCAGTGCTCTATCTAGTCTAATGCCTACCTTTGGGGACAATGTTCAATGTTCCCTTTAATCTTACTTTCTAGCTGCTTGTTTAATGCTGGAGTCTTCTTCAAGCCTGGTAGCAATGCATGAATTGAAGCTCTTTCCTTTGCCCATATCTACTCTCACCTTCTGACATTTTGACTCTGTTTAGAAATGACCATAATCTCCTTGGATAACAGTGATTCCAAATTCAGTGCTTCCCCCCTCTCATTCTAGCTATCTTCTCTCTGGGAGCTTGTAATATCATTTGTCATTTTTATTATTATTCCCACTTACATGTTTAGTAAATATTTGGATAGCATTTTGCATTTCCAAAGGGCTTTTCCAGCATTTGTAGTCATTATCTTGTCATGTCTTTGAGAAGAGTCTCTGTTTATCTCCATTTATCTAATAAAATTTGAAGCAGATGGGTCTGGGCACTTGCAGAAAACTGGGTAGGATCAGAACCCAGAGCTCTTTTAACTTCTCCCTTCATTCTTCTAGGTCTTCTAAACTCTTCTGAGCCTACTTGATTACCTGGGATAATAAACCAAGGATGAACCAGGAGAACGGGGTCAAAGAAACATTGTAGTACAGTGGAAAGGAGCAATGAATTTAGAGTCTGAGAAACTGGACTCAAATTCCACTGCTGTCACTTACTATCTGATGTTAGGCAAGTCACTTCCCCTCTGTGATCCCAAGTTTCTTCCTGTGTCCAGTGAAGGAGTTGGAATAGATGGCTTCTAAGGACCCTATCGACTCTAAATCTATGGCCCTCTGAACTTGGATGTAAAAGAAGCAAATTTCAGCTTGATGTCAGGAAAACTTCCTAATAATTACTAATGTCTCAAAGTAAAATGGGCTACATTGAGAGATAATGAGCTACGCCATCTTGCACATCTTCAAGTAGAGACTGGGTTCTCACTTTGAACTATATTATAATTGGGATTCATCCTTAGATTACATGGCCAACTGAGGTCCCTTCCAATTAAAAAAAAAATGATTGTGTGATTTAAAATACAAATAGAAGTAAGATCAGGGATGAAGTTATTCCTGCCTCATTTCAAACAATAAAACTTCCTTGCATAGAGGACAACAGATATTCAATGGGAACCTTCACCAATCACCCCATCACAGCCATCCCTCCACCAAGTATCAGCACCCCAACTGTGGACAGCTCCATGCTCTCCTGCTCTACCTTTCCACCTTTCTGTCACTCTTCATAACTGTCACCTCCTAGCTCTTATTTTTATCTTGTTCTCAGCTGCCAGGGCATGTGACTCAAAAGGTTAAAAAGCTAAATGGGAGTTAACATCTGTTATTTCAGGCAGGCCTGGTGTTAACTCACTATATCACATTACCCTCCGGGTCAATATCTTCACAAATACAGGGAAGTTCAGGGTTCATTTTTACATATTCCAGCCGCTACTCAGCCAGGAACAAATGTCCACTTACAAGTTTCTTCAGTTCTTAACATATAAAGGGCACTTTTTTCAGTGTTATTTCTGACTTTTGAAAGAAAGAAGCAAAGTTGGAAGGGTGAAAAGTAAGGGGATGGAAGGGTCTGAGTTCAAGAAAAAACTGAAGATTTGTCACTGAAGATTTGCCTTTATAGAGGCTCTGGGAACTAGAGCTGGATTCCATCAAGTCCAATCTTCCCACATTACAAGAAAGAATCTGAGTCTTAGAGAGATTAAATGACTTTCCCTGGATCCTAACTGCTTTATTAAGTGACTTGCCTACAATCACATAGGACTGCCCACATGCCTCAAAGAAGGCGCTGTGCTCTATGAGTGAAGCAGAATTGCTGTAGCTCAAAAGAAAAGCGAGACACACAAATTTAGAGATACCTCCTCTCCAAATGTTCATGAGGATTATTTGTGCCTGGCCTTGCTCATACTGATCTATCAGTTACAGTTGGATACACTGTACCTTCACTCCAACATAGTGATGTCATTTTGTTCCTCTTCAAACACAAAGGACAACAACCAATCAACCAGCATTTCTATTATTGTCAAGGGCCCCATCATCCTCCCAGACACATAATCTAAGGGTTATTCTTGACTCCTCACTCCCCCTCACCCCCCATATTCAATCTGATGCCAAGTCCTACCAATTCTATCCTTGGAGTATTTCTTCTATCAAGGCCAGCTCGGGAATGGCCACAATGAAGTGGAGAGCATGGAAAAAAGACACGGGCCAGGTGCGAGCCTCACAGCAGTGAAGTCTGTTTATTCATCTGAGGGTCAGGGTTTATATACCTTTTACAGAGTAAGCTAGTTCCTGTATCACATGGGACAGGCTATGTATACTCCCTTGTACTTTGTTCCCTTTGTGTCACTACTATCAGGTTGAGCAAGAATTCAGGGTGCTCTGTTCTTTGCATGCCATGGAGAGTGGTGAGCCATCATCCTGTTGGCCTGGGAGCAGCTGCCTAACTTAGAGTTGGCCCTCAACATTCTACGCATTCCCGTCTCTTCTTTGACACTGCCATCGCCCAGGTTCAGGCCTTCATCACTTCATGCTTTGGCATGCCTTGACTCTTTCAATAGCCTTCTGGTTGGGTCTCCAGTCTCAAGTCTCTCCCCACTCAGATCCATACTCCACTCAACTATCAAAATGAGCTTTTTAAAGTGCAAATTTAACCATGTCACACCAAATGTTGTATCCAACAAATTCCAGTGATACTTCATTACCTCCAGGATCTAATATAAAATCTTCTGTTGGGCTTCTAAAGTCCTCCATAACCTGATTCCTTCCAACTTTCCAGTCTTCTTATACTTTACTCCTCTACCCATACTTTACAATCCAGGAGCAGAGGCCTTTTTGCTGTTTCTCAAACAAGACACCCTATCTCCCTACTCCCATGCATTTTCACTTCCTGTCCTTGATACCTGGAATTCTGTCCTTCCTCAACTCCACCACCATGTTTGCCTGGATTCCTTCAAGTTTCAGCTGAAATCCCACGTTCCAAAGGAAGCTTTTCTTAGTCCTCCTTAATGTTAGTGGCTTTCTTCTGAGATGATCTCCAATTTATCCTGTATGTATCTTGTAGGTACATACTTGTTTTCCACCATCTCTCCCATTAAACTGGTTTCTCCTTGAGGGGAGGGACTGTTTTTCCTTGTCTTTGTATTCTCAGTTCTTAGCAGAATGGATGGCACACAGTAGGCACTTAATAAGTACTTGTTGATTTGGTTACATAGCTAGTAAGTAGCTGAAAAGGGGTTTGAACTTCCTAAATTGAGTTCTAATGTACTATCCAAGTTGCCTCTTACTGTGTACAGCTTACTGAGGCCAAAAGAACATTACAGTATGCTGAAGAATTAGGATGAGATCAGCTCCCAAGGAGATTTCTCTATAGAAAACCTGTTAAGGGCTCACATATAACAAGGCCTGTTTATGCAGTGACCATGGTGGTTATTGGCCTCCACAAAAGGATGTCACAACCCTGTGTACAGGGTTATAAGTTCATGAATTTTGAGCTGGAAAGTCCATTTTTCTATAGAGTCCAACACCCTCTTTACAGGTGAAGAAACAAGCACAAAGAAATTTAGTGACTCATCCCTTGTCACACAGCTTCCACCTATCCAAACCATGATCATAGAATTATAGCTTTGCATCTGGTTGAGACTGAAAGGAATCTTTTTCACCCCCAAATAAATGCAAGAACAGACTTAGAGAGACTACGGGATTTGTCCGGAGTCAGTTGGTTAGTCAATAAGTGTACATGGAGTGCTTACCATCTGTCAGACACTCTTCTAAGTGCTGGGGATAGAAAGACCAAAACAATGCCAAAACACAGGATTAGATAGGAGATTTTGTTTTGCAGCCATGTCCAACTCTTTATGACCCCATTTGGGGTCTTCTTGGCAGAGATACTGGAGTGGTTTGCCATTTCCTTCTCTAGCTCATTTTATAGGAAACTGAGGCAAACAGGGTTAAGTGACTTCCCCAGGGTCATACAGCTAGTGTCTGAGGCTGCATTTGAATTCAGGAAGATGAGTTTTCCTGACTCCAAGCCTGGCACTCTATCTACTACGCCACCTAATTCCCTCAAGATATGAAATAGATAGGAGATAGAGAGGAAATAGGGAGCCACGGGAATTTACTGAGTAGGAAAGGGACAGACTGACACTTTAGGAAGATCACTGCAGATTGAGGTGATAAGGGACAGAACTGATGGCCTCAGGATCCCTTCCAGCTCAAAATATCTGAGCCAATGAGTTCAAGTGGAGGATGGGGGGGGATGAAGGGTCCTAAGGCTGAAGAAATTAGGGTTTAAATTCATTTCAGCAGCTGAGGAGAGGATGTATTGGAATGGAGAGAGACTTGAGGTAGGCAACCCAACCAGAAGGCTATTGTACTAATACAGATATGAACTGAGAAAGCCTGTACCAGTGGATCAGCTATGTGAGCTGAAAGAAAAGGACATGTACAAGAGATGCTATGGAGGTAGAAATGACAAAACTTGGCAATAGATTGGATTTATCGTATGAGCTCTTCTTTGATGCTGTTAAGTTGTTTTTCAGTCACATCTGATTCTTTGTAACTCAATTCAGGGTTTTCTTGGCAAAGAGAGACTGGAGTAGTTTGCTATTTCCTTCTCCAGTACATTTTACAGATGAGGAAACTGAGGCAAACAGGGTTAAGTGACTTGTCTAGGGTCACACAGTAAGTGTCTGAGGCCATATTTTTGGAGGGGGGGAGGTAGGGCAATTGGGGTTAAGTGACTTGCCCAAGGTCACACAGCTAAGTTTCTGAGGCAGGATTTGAAATCAGGTCCTCCTGACTCCAGGACTGGTGCTTTATTCACTGTGCCACCTAGCTATCCCTGAGGCCAGATTTGAATTCAGGAAGATGAGTCTCCCCAACTTTATTTAAACCCAGCACTCTATCCCCTGCACCACCTAGCTGCCTATCTATTTTGATAACAACAAGGAAATTGAAATATGCAAAACATGACCTAGGCATATAATGGAGCTGGAGTGACTTGTGATGGATTAGAAAATGTGGGCTCATTTAGAAGCAGAAGATTACCCATCAGTGCTGGAATTCATAACCATAATGATAATAGCCAACATTTACATACATTATTTCATTTAATCTTCACTCCCTCCTATAAAAAAAATCCTATAAGGTAGACACTATAAGTTTAATTATCTCCTTTTTGACAGATGAAGAAACTGAGGGTCAGAGAGTTAAAGCCACTTACCCATGGTCTCAAAATGAGTGTCAGGTCCAAACCCAGGTCATTTCTGACTTCAAGTCGTGCACTCATGCCTACTCAACCTGCCTTCTCTCAATCATTCCTTTACTCAACAAATATTTATTAAGCACCCACTGTATGTACTACAGTGTGTTAGGCACCGGGAAAATAAAGACTCTAGACAAGATACCATCAGTGAGTGAGTCAGTGCATGAGTCAGTGAATGAATGAATAAATGGATGGGTGGGTAAACATAAGCAGGAATAAATGTCATGCAATTGTAGATTTAGGAAGGGGGGGGGTCCTTTGAAGTCACCTAGTCCATCCCTCTCATTTCTGAGTTGAAGGAACCGAGTCCCAGAGATGTATTTGTCCAAGGTTATACAGACAGTAAGTAACTGAGCCAGGTTGTGAACCCAGGCCATCTGTCTCCAAATCCAGTGTTTTTGCACTGAATCTTGGACACTCTGCCTTGGAATTATTTCTAGGTAACTAGCTAGTTAGTTATCTATTGATCTCCTTTTTTGTTTCTATACCCATGTCTGTCCCATCCCTGGTATTGAACCACGAGTAAGTGAGTGAACTAACCTGAAGACATTGTATTTCTTCCCTGCCCTAGAGTTCAGCCTAGAGAAAAAGAAAACTGACTAGTCACCTGGTGTGGTGGCTGTTCATCCACCTTTAGTGTCCATCTGGCACTCCCCTCTTCCCTGTGACTCCAAGAAGCTATAGCACCCACAGTAACCACACCTCAGTAAACCCTCTCAGGAAACAGGTTTAACCAGATTGAAGGTACCCGATGGGCCACAAATCCATCAGTGAGTTAGGAGGTGTCTACCCCAAGCATGTGAAGACTTCCCCCAAGGGGTGGATAGATGAGAACAATTTGTGGTATAGAGGTAATTTTTTAATCTTTTATCTAATTTTAGACAAAGACTAAAACTTAAATACATAAGAATAAAAGAAAAAGAAATATTTTATATAAACTTAAATATAAAATAAGAAAATTTTTTAAAACATCATGTACAGCAGAATATAGAAAATTCAGAATACATGGCAATGACTTTCCATTTCAAGAAAGTCTATATATTAAATACTGCATGTTATGTAGAAAACTGTCCATCGTTTTCTTTCCTTGTAAGTTTTCTTTTGTTCTCTGCTGTACACTTTTTACTTTGATCTTTTTCCCCCTTCCTCTTCTCTCCAACCCCGCCCCGAGGCTACAATTAAGCATGGATATATTTATATAGAGATATTGATACATATATACACATATACACATATGTGTGTATACATATATAAACATATACCTTCCCTATGAGACTCTACTCCCAATCTTTGCTTTTATGTTTATGCCTATCTTTTTTTCCTATCTCTCCTAACTTCTCTACTTAACTTCTACCTGCTACCTTGCCCTCCTATTATTTAACCTACCCCCCCCTTCAGTGATCCCTCCCTTATCCTCCCATTCCCATAAATCTAAACACCCTTTTATATGCTCCTGAAATGAGAACAATTTGTACTGATGGCCATGAAGGCAGTTGAAGCAGGTGCTGTGGAACCCTTAGAGCTTTGTGTGGCAGCAAAGACGCCAAGGTCGTCCACTGCATTGTGGGCCATTACCAGTTGTCTTGACTTTTTTCTTGCCACTGGATTTTGATGACTCTGGAAGAGAGAGTAAGGCTGATGGCTTTGTCCAACTTTTACCCACTTAAATCCAATTCAGTCATGAGTTGAAATATCAGCCTGTAATGACATTGGTCCTCTTTCAAAATGAAGGAAAAACAACAATTATGTGCCAAGAATTGTGCTAAGCCCTTTACAAAATGTAATCTGATTTGATCCTCACTAAAACCCTGCTAGGAAGGTACTGTCATTATCCCCATTTTACAGTTGAGGAAATTGAGGCAAACAGGTTAAACAATTCACCTAAGGGTCACACACTAGTAAATATCTAAGGCCAGATTTGAACTCGTGTCTTCCTGACTCCAGGCCCAGTATTCTATCCATTGCATTACATAACTGTCCATGGAGCCCTTTCTCCAGATGTGGTCTACCTCTGTCCATAGTCCAAGCACACAATCAACCAACACCACTCTGGATCCCAGGTTTGGATGTCTATACCTGTAGTGGCAACCACACTGGTATACCCAGGATGGCTGCTAGCACAGGTTCTTAGATCTGCTTTACTGGGAAAGATAGCTGTTTAAGGGGTCAACGATATTTTTAATTACATTCACTAGTTCAGGGGAAAAGCCAGCACTATGAACTTCAAAGAAAATACAAATAGAGAAGTAAAGACCAACAGACAGGGCTCTGACTGCCTGATTCAACTATACACTTTACATACATCCCTGGATCAAGAGAGCCTTTACATCTGGGCAGGCAGGGAACTCTCAACATAGTCATTCAGAATATGGACCAAGGAATCAGAGAACCTCCTCATAAGTGAAGCCCCAAAGCAAAATACCAACTCAGAGATATATACACTTCTCAGAGCCAGAAGGCATCACAACCCTTGTGAGTCAGTGCCTAATTAGAAATTAGATGTGAAAAGCCTTCCTACATACAAGCAAGCCTCCTCTAAGCAAGCTCCCCTTAATGGACTCCACATGAAGTCTATTAATGGATGGGGAAGATCTTCTATCCCATTAATATTACAATACCCTTTGTATATGTCCCTCACATATCTAACACAAAGCCAGGCTCAATGGAGCCCTCCCCACACAGAAAATCCCATTTATTCCTGGAATCTTCTTTTGGTGCACCAAAGCACTTCTCCCTTCTCTGAAGCCCTCTGATACTTGTAGCAAGGATCAGGTGATTTAGCATTTGACTTATACATAGCCATAATGGTAATGAAGAGCAGGCAACAGTACGTCATACCTGGGTGCTGAAATTCAGATGGCACCTTCAGCATCTTCTGCAATGCACTTCCTCCCACACCCATACATGTCAGAATCTGTCCTATAGGAGTAGACTTATCCCAGATATACATTTTCCTCCATTGTTGTTTGCCAGATGACATCCTGCCTCCTTCCTCCCCTATCCTTTCTCTCCTGGTCTACTCTACTGTGCTCTCAGCAAAATAATTATAGGACCATACTATTGGAGATTTAGAGCTAGAAGTGACCTGTATCAGTTCTGGCCTTCTTAGGTTCTGTGATAAGACACATATATATGTATGTATGCAGACATTAGCAAGATCTTTGGATCCTGCCATTGGCTAAACAGGATTATTGGGAGCCTCAGCAACCTTACATTGTTCCACCAACCAGACCACATGTAAACCAGAAACTATCTGGAAGACAACCAGGAAGATAAAAGGTCTGGAGTTATACCATATGAAACTCTTTTGAGGAAACTGGGAATTGTAGCTTGGAGAAGAGAAGACAGAATAACATATGGTAAATTTCTTCCAGTATTTAAAGGACTCTCATATGAAAAGTTGTGTTCTGCTTGGCCCCAGAGGTCAGAACTAGGTACAGTGCATGAGTGAAAAGCGGAAAGTGGATTTAGGCATGATCACAGGAAAACTTTTCTAATAACTAAAATCATCTAAATGGAGTAGGCTGCCTCTGGAGACAATGGGTCACCTGGCCCTAGAGGTCTTCATGCCAATGTATGTTGAAGAGCAGATTTTTGTTTAGGAACAAGCCAGACCAGCTTGCCAATGACTTTCCCTCTGGTTCTTGAGTTCTGGAGTTCTCTGATTCAGATCTAAATAGAAACCCTATGACAGAGATGGAAAAGGCTATTGCTGCTTGTCCTTCACTTTTGAAGAGGACCAATGACATCACAGGGTGATGTCTTAATTCGTGTATGAATTGGATTTAAGTGAGGCAGAGTTGCCCAAAGTCACTTTCTCTTTCAGAGTCATTGAAGTTCAGAGGCAGGACAAAAGTCAGGATGACTGATGATGGCCTAGGATGCAGTGGATGACCTTAGCGTCTTTGATGTCTGACCAAGCTTTAAATGCCCCACATCTGCCTTTGTGGCCATTGGAACAAATTGTTCTCAATCCCCAGAAGTCTTCACGTGCTCTGGGTAGACAAGCTCCTAAGTCACCTCAGTGAGTTAGTTGAGGTCTATTGGTTACCCTTACCCTGGTTTAACCCATCTGCCGAGACATTTTTACTGGGGTATGGCCATCGCACATGCTACAGTTTCTTGGAGTCCCAGGTGAGAGTTGGGTGGATTGAGTAGATGCCAGAGGTGGACAAGCAGCCCTGAAAATGGCTCAGCAAGCCCTCAAAGCAAAGATTCTAGTCCTTCCTGAACACTCTATATACTCTGATGGAAAAGGCAAGCCAAAATTAAATGGAGAATGTCACAGATGCTTATAAAGAGCAAGATCTTCAAACTGAATTGATCTAGGAAGAGTCCCCATAGGATTTGGCTTTGAAGGATGGATCCAAAGACATTGGTAGTTGCTCCCTTATAGAATCAAAGACCATCAGAGAAAGGATCTTAAAAACCATGTAGACCAACATCCTAGAAGCAGCTAAGTGGTGCAATGGTTAGAGTTCTAGACCTGAAGTCAGGAAGATCTGAGTTCAAATCTGACTTCAGACATTTATTAACCATGTGACACTGGATAAGTCACTTAATTTCTGTCTGCCTCAATTTCCTCCACTGTAAAAATGAAGACAATAATAGTACCTATCTGGGGCAGCTAGGTGGCACAGTGAAAAGAGCACCAGCTCTAGAGTCAGGAGGACCTGAGTTCAGATCCAGTCTCAGACACTTGACACACTTACTAGCCATGTGACTTTGGGCAAGTCACTTAACCCCAATTGCCCTCCAAAAAGCAATAACAATAATAATAATAATAATAATAGTACCTATCTCACAGAATTGTTGTGAAGATCAAATGAGATATATACAAATTGCTTGACACTTAGCAGGCACTTAATAAATGCTTGTTCAATTCTTATTATTCCATTTCCCCTCAACTTACCAAGTATGAACCTGAGAGCCAGAGGGGAAAGTGATTTACCCAAGACCACACAGCAAAAAATTGACGGACTTGAACTAAGGTCTTCTGACTCCAAGTCCAGGGTTTGTTCAAAACACCATATTGCAGATACCTTCCTCACCTCTTGCCCCATAATTCAGGGATCCCACTGTCCTAAATCTTTCTCTTTTGTTGAAGAGCTGCCTAGAGAAGCCATGAAGGCATGCTAGCAGAAGAAGATAAATAACCAGATGATGGGTATTTAAGTCCTAATGGAAAATGATAATTTGAAAAGTTATGTTTCAACCAGGCCCAGGTGATTTATAAAGACAGGTCCCCTAATCAGAAACAAAATGTCTGTTTTCCACTTCAAGTTCTAACTAGTGAATATATTACAATAACTTTATTAAAAAAATCAATGCCCATCAATTCAATTTTCGAGTTAATTGCCTCACGAACACTGTACCGTGGAAGGCCTGGCAGCTGCATTATGCCACTGATTTATTTGGAAAGGGGAGCAAATAAGTCATTTGCTGTTTTGTTTGTTTCTGCCAGGGAACAGGGAAAGTTGGGGAGAATAGTTACCAGTCACCGCCATGACAAAAGTTGACTGACCCAGATGACCTGAACAAGTGGAATGAGTCAGGATCAAGGAGAAGGCCAGGTCTTGGTGAGAGTGATGGTAGCATTGGCCTTCCAATTCTCTCCCAAAACAATGGGTTTTGCATTCCAATGTGGCAACAGTGGTGTCACTCAACTTAATAAAGATTAAAGATAGTGGTACCTGGGGACCTGCCAGGCAATCTCATAAATGTTTTTGATAAATGCCTCAGGGTCCCCTGCCAATGTCCTGTTCATTCATGCTGGGAAGACTTAGTTATGCCTTCCTCCTGTGAGGGACAACCCAGGGACAGAGATCATTGTGGCACAGTGGAGAACTGAATTGAGAATCAAATAGTCAAACCCCATCTCCATGACTTACTGCTTGTGTGACATTGGACAACTCTTCTCTAGTCCTCAGTTTCCCCATCTATAAAATTATGGATTTGAATTAGATGGTTTCTAAGGTCCCTTCCAGCTCTCAAGCTACAATCTTCTTAGTATGGGACTTTAGGGGCTTGATCACCCAACATGGCTGGCTGCAGATCTGGAAAAAGATGCATCTTTAAAATATTTTGGACTGGTATAGTCTCTCCCTTTCCTGTTGTGTTTAGAGGATGAACATCCCAGATAGGTTATCCCTAGCACAGGTGCCATTAACTGAACTCAGAGATGACATCCATTCCCCTCTTTCTCTTTCAGCCTAGTTTGAGGGTCCCTGCTTATTCTGTTTCATTTGTCCTCCTCCATTTCAGGTGCTGGTGGTAATCCCACCAGATCTGGGCAGTTGAATCATGGAGCCAGAATGCTAGGTGGAGTGTAGCAGCCAATCAGCTTGGCACGGAAGCCCTGAGAAGCCAGATCCCCTGGGACTCGAGACTGTGCTATAGGGTAATAATAATGATGATAAGATGGTGATGAAGATGATGATGATGATGACGATGACGACAATGATGATGGTGATAAGTTAATATTTTTATTAATAGCTAGTGCTTACCATGTGTCAGGCACTGCTCTAAGCATTTTATAATTATTATCTCATTTCATCCTCACAACAACCCTGGGGAGCAGGTGCTATTATTATTTCCATTTTCCAGTTCTGAAAACTGAAATAAGCCTAGGTTAAGTGACCTTCCCAGAATCATACAGCTAGGAAGAGTTTGAGGCCAGATTGAAGTCAGGAATTCCTGACTCCAAGCCCAGCACTCTATGCACCACACCACCTAGTTGTCCCCATATAGGAACCAAACTAAACTATGGTCCTAATTCCCTTGCCCTCCCCAGAGGGGAGGTATGAAGGGATATATGGAGGTATGGAGGTTGGAATTAAGCCATGCATGTTGTGAAGTATATCTATATATTAATTTTTATGTTTTTGAAGTAAATATTAATTCATAAGAACTAATCTATTAGTGGTAGGTGAATCTGGGATTGAGGGGAACTATCCGTGATACTTTAGGGAAGATCATGGCTGGGGGCCTGGAGACAGTGGCAAAGCACAGGCACCTCTAAATCACATTATGAATATCGGACAATTCTGGGGACAGGGGTGAAATGTAACATAGCTGACTTTCAGGAAGTGGGGCACAGTATTATATCAACATCTATGATCCCATGGCAAGATTATCTCCCTTTCACTGGGGACTTCACAATCCATTTTGACTGGCAAGTTCTCTCTATGAGTCTGCATCCTTGGGCCCCTGAGAGACAATAACCCAAATCCTCACGGTCCAATACTGACTGAGGAATTCATTGACATGAATAAACATTAAATGAATAGGAGACTGAGTGTCTCGGTTTCCCCATTAATGAAATAGTTATAAAGCTTCTCTTGATCAACACTTTAGTTGTTTTCTCTCCCTCCTTTAAATTTCCATATCATTTCTTCCATACTTCTCTCTTACCAGTGATCACATACTGCTTTGGATTAGTCTCACTTATATTTTCATCATATCTCCCCTATTATATTGTATTCTCATTAGGAGTTGAAACTATATGACTTTTTCATTTTTGTATCTATCGCTGGACTACATACCTGTAAGTGTTCCATGAATGTGGCTTTTTTATTGAAAGTATGAAAAAGACTTCTGGACTCCACTCCTTTGCTTTTGGGGCTGCATATGCAGCAGCCCTGATTCGTGATAGAACTGGCCACGATGTGCAATTTCTACATCCCAAAGAAATAGGTTCAATGATCAATTTGGTTGGTTAAACTTTAAGGATTAAAAAAAAGCCCCTGCCCTCAAGGAGTTTCTATTCCAATGGTAATAACAAAAGAGAGATATATAGATACATACGTGTGTGTGTGTGTGTATGGTGTGTGTATATTCAGGATGTGTATATAGGTAACTTTTCATGGAAAGGCATTAGCTGCAGGAGTTGGGTTGGGGGAATAAGGAAAGGCTTGATATAGAAAATGGATTTTAACTGAGTCTTGAAGGAAGTCAGAAATAGTAAGAGGAAGAGATGAGGAGATGAGGGGGTGAAGAGCATTCCAGGCATGCGGGGAAAACTGTGTAAGAGTACTGGGGTTTGGGAAATGGGAAATGGAATGTCATCTGTGAGGAACAGCTAGTAAAACACTATGACTGGACAATATAATGTGTGGAGAGGAGTATGGGGAAAGACTAGAAAGACAGGAAGGGACCAGGTAGTAAAGGGTTTTTGATGTCAAGCAAAGATGGGGATTTTTTGCTTTTTTTGGAGAGGGAAAGGTAGGGTAATTGGGGTTAAGTGACTAGCCCAAGGTCACATGGCTAGTTTTTGCATTAAGTGTCTGAGGCTGGATTTGAACACAGGTCCTCCTGATTCCAGGGCCAGTGCTCTGTTCACTGCACCACCTAGCCACCCCAAGCAGAGATGTTTAAATCTGACTTTAGAGGTAAAAGGAGTTATTAGTGTATATTTAGGAGGGGGTGTCATGAACAGAGCCATATTTTGGGGAAATCACTGTAGCATCTGTGTGGAGGACAAACTGGGTTGGGCAGAAACTTAAGAGAAGGAGATAAATTAGGAGGCTGTTGCAAGAGTCTGTGTAAGAAGTGATGAAGGCCTGGGCTTGGGTGGGGGCTATGGGAATGAAAAGGGGAACATACATGATAAGTGAAATCATCTGATGTTCAAGAAAGTCAAATGACTTTTGGAGGGGGGTCCAAATCTGATTAGGAAATTAAACATCTAACACATCACTTTAAATCCTAAAACTATGCATCCAAATTGTCTTCACCAATAAATTTCCAACTCCCTCATTTCCAAACACTCACTGATCCCAGGAGTCATGATTCATTGAGAGCTGGAAGTTCAGAATTAAAAACAGCTCTTGGTGCCAGGGAGTGCAGATGCAAGGTAGAGGTCAGCAACCCCAGACGCTGAGCCAGTAATCTCCCAACACAATAAATTCCAGTTCCCACACATTATGACGCTGTCCATCTGGATTCCCTATATAGGATTGGAAGTGTTAGGCGTTATCAAATGAGAACAATGTGTTCTGGTGGACAGAGCATTAGAGGGCCTGGGTTCCAATCTAACTGCCTGGGTTTGGCAAAATGAACAGTTCAGATTAAATGGCCTCCAAGTCTCTTCTGACTTCAAATCCCATGAAATGATGGCAGAAACAGAGAGTGTTAGAGTTGAGAAAGATCGTAAGCATCACTTAGCCTAATCCTCTCATTTTGCATGGGACAGTCATTGAAGCACTAGGAAATTCTAAGTGACTCATGGACAAGCCACTTACGTGTAACAATATCTAGAGCAAGAGGTCTGAACCAAAGCTTCAGAGCTCTTTCCTGTATACATTGATATTGGGATTAGCCAATGTCTTGGAAATGCCAAAAATCCCAACTTAATCATTCTTTGTGTTTTACTCTGCTTTCCACTTAATAGTATTTTATTTTTTCCACTTACATGTAAAGAATGTTTTCAACATTCACTTTTATAAGATTTTGAGTTCCATTTTTTTCTCCTTCCTCTTCCCTTTCCCCTTCCCCAAGATGGCAAGCAAATACATGTACTATCATATTAAACAGCTTTCCACATTAGTCATGTTGTGAAAGAATCAGAACAAAAGGGGAAAACCACAAGAAAAAAACAACAAAAAAGAGAAAATAGCATGCTTCGATCTGCATTCAAACTCCACAGTTCTTTCATTGAATGTGGATAGCATTTTCCATCATGAGTCTTTTGGAGTTGTCTTAGATCATTGTATTGCTGTCAACTCCATCATTCTTCTGGCAATAGGACAATAGCAAAGAGAAAAAACATGCATACCATCTTCTGCAACCAAGACATTATTTAATCCCATACCACAAGTATCTTTTAAGCACCTTCTTTGGTATGTGCTGGGTGTTGGGGCTACAGAAACAAAACAAAACAAAAAAATAGTTCTTGCCCTCCAGAAAGAGCTGGGGAAAAGGGTAGTTAAACAGGTAAACAAATGAGGATATAAATAATTATTTTTTAAAAGAACTTAAAACTAGGAAATGCTCCCCATAGCAGGTGGTACAGGACAGAGCCTGAAATGGAGTTAAAAGGTAGAGGTGAAGATACAATGTATACCAGGCAATCAATCAACATTTATTAAGCTCCTACTATGTGCCAAGCACCTGCTAAGAAATGTGGATATAAAGAAAGTCAAAACAATTCCAAAAGACTCATGGTGGAGGTTTGAATGCAGATTGAAGCAAACCACCTGATCTCTTTCTTTCTCTTGTTTGGTTTTGTTTCCTTTTTCCCATTGTTCATTCCTTCTGTTACGATCCCTCTTTATAATCTGACTAATGTCTAATGTGAAAGTATTTGCAGATCCTATACTTGATTGTATGCTGCCGTGGAAGGGGGAAGTTAGGGAGGGGGAGAAAATTTGAAACTCATGGAATTGTGGAACTGAATCTTGTAAACTAAAAGTAAACAAACAAATTAATAAAGAAAAAAAAGAAAGTCAGAAAAACAGTTCCAGCCCTCAAGGAGCTTGCAGTTTAGTAGAGAAGAAAACAAATATGTACAACAAGCTATAGATAGTATAAATAAGAAATAATTAAGAGAAGGAAGGCAGTAGAATTAAGAAGGGTTGGGAAATGCTTCCTATAGAAGATGGCATTTTTCTTGTGTCTTAAAGGAAGCCATGCAAACCAGCAAGCAGAGATGAGGAGAGACTGCATTCCGGTCACAGAAGCCAGCCAGAGAGAATGCCTAAAGCTGAAAAGTGGACTGTCCTGTTTGTAAAACAAGGACAGTACTGTCCCTGGATAGAAGAAAAAAAGTGGATTAAGGTATAAGGAGACTGAGCAGGTAGAAGGGGAATAGGATGTGAAGAGTTTTCAATGCCAAATAGTGGATTTTGTGGGAATGCCAAATAGGAAACCACTAGAGTTTATTGGGAAAGAGGGATGTGACATGGTCTGACCTACACCTTAAAAAAGTCATTTTGGTGACTGAATGGAAGATAGACTGTAGTGGAGAAAGGCCTGAGGCAGGCTGACCCACCAGCAGGCAACTACAATAGCTTCTTGAGGTGATAAGGGCCTGCACCAGAGTGATGGTAGTGTTAGAGAAGATAAGGGGGCATGTTCAAGAGATGTTGCAAAGGTGAAGTCAACAGTCCTTAGCACCATATTGGATATGGGAGTAGGGAAAGAGATAGAAGCCCAGAACGACTCCTAGGTTGAGAGCTTGAGGGACTAGGAGGGTGGTGCTGCCCTCTACAGTACCAAGGAAGGTAGGAAGGTGGGAGAGGGTTTAGGTAGAAAGATAATGAGCTCCCCTTTGGACATTTTGAGTTTAAGATGTGAAATCCAAAGGCATAGCCTGTAGACAGGTGTAAAGGTAGGGGACGGAATATTCAGTTCAAGCAACTGTAGGTAGACACAAATGGGTAGGTTATGAAAGGCAACATGACATCTGAAAGTGCTTTAAGGTTTGCGCAGCATTTTACATGTGCTAACTTATCTGCCCCTCACAACAACCCTGTAAGGTAGGTGCTATTATTGTTCCTATTTCACAAATGAGGAAATAAATGGAAAGAAATTGAGTGATTTGCCCAGGATCACAGAGCTATGAAGGTTCTGAGGCCATATTTGAATTCAGATCTTCCTGATTCCAAACCCAGGGCTCTATCCACTGCACCACCCAGCTGCCACCAAACACTGAGCCAACACATGATGTCTAGTCCTTCTGATTTCACTTTTTTGATCTGTGACACAACCATCCACTCTTTTTTTTCCAAATTCTTAATTGTTGATTCATACCACTCATTCATCCCCCATGTCTAGTTGGTTACATATTCTTCTTGATTCCACCTTTGTAATTTCTTGCATTCAAGGACCCTCACAATCTAGCACCGCCCTAAATTTCCAACTTGATTTCTTATCATTTACTTCCAAGTACCCTTGGCTCCAGAAAATTGGTCTATTTACTCATGATTCCCTTTCAATTTTCCACCTCCGTGCCTTCGGTTGTGCTGTTCCCTATGCCTGGTACACATGCCTTTCCATATATGGAATTGTTACCCGTCCTTTAAAGCCCAGCTCAAATGCTAGTTTCTCCATGAAGTTTTCCCTGATCTCTATGGTTAGCAATTACCTTTTTTTCCTTAGACTTTATATTGTACCTTGTTTGAATTTCTCAAAATACTTACTATTATTTTGGACTATTAATTTTCTGTTTTTATGTCATATTCCAGTGCTAGACTATAAGCTCCATGAAGGCAGGAATCATGCCTTATCTATTCTTTCTATCTACCCTACCACAAAGTAAGTACAATCTGCACAGTATGTTCTTAATAAATGTTCATAAAATGGAATGCAAGGGGCTCTAGGGAATGCAAACATTTCTCCTAGTGTCCTTTTTTATACCTATGCTCAATCCTTTCATCTCATTAGACTACTTCCTTGGAAATGGTGCCCAGAAAATGTCATCTCTACCTCAGATACCAAAATTCTGCCTCATCAGAAGCAAAGTTAAAACTGAATGTAATTGGTGGTTTGAGGCAGTCCATTTTGAACACAAACACCAAATGTTTGTTCTGGGCACATTCATTTTGAATGGAGGAATGTAGTTCTTTAAAATGCATTACATCTGGTAGGTTAATTATTTATTAAGGGTAATGGAGTTTTATCTAAACAATTACTTCTAAACTGTATTCATCTTTAAGCCTTCGAGTCAATGAAGTTTCTTCTTCCCTTGGGCTAGGTTCCAAGACTAGGGAATATACTGTCTCCATAGAGGTATGGGGTACCTGTCAAAAACTCTGAATTTCTTTGTTTCCATCATCCTCAAAGTCAGGTGGGAAGACAATGGGCTGTACAAAGAGAGTCAGCATTCATGTCTTCACGTTTAGTAGACTGACTCCAAAAGACAACAGAGAGTCTGGAGTCTGGATTAAAAATGAATTCCAGATGTGAGTGGAAGGGGGTCTTCAAAGGGCCTTGATAGTGAGGGAACACATTTTAATTACACATCCCAACTCCCACATCTGCCCAAGTCTAAAGGAAGAGAAGAATTTTCTTTTTTTTTAATAGTTCTGGTTTTGAAACACAATACCTATTAAAATAAAAATGGTTCCAAGATTGGCTTTTTATGTGAAACATCTATGAAACTTTGAACATGTTTTACAGATAACATTGACCCACAGATAATTGCTATATTCATCACCACCTTCTCTTTCAGGGTTGCTGAGTGATATTTCAGCTTAACCATCTTTGAAAAATTTTGCTAGTGGCTCTTATCCTGTAGTTATATGAATGTTCTTGAGTATTTTGTTAAACTATAGGGTTAGAGCACATCTTTAAACCTTTTATGAATGATATTAGCATTCCTGCGTGAAATAAATCTGACTCGGAACCTATCTACTTTTTGAGAGTGTGCATTACCTGTGAATCTTCTTCTCTATTTCTTAGGGTCTTGGTGCTAAAATGGCTTTTCGGATATCTGGTTGTCATTTCTCCAGTGTGTCTATATCACCATTGTTCATTTTCAATGGTTAATTGCCAGAGGGCAGACTCCATGACCATTCAGCTGATTTGGCACAATGTCTCACAAATGCAGAAACATGGTCTTGATGAAAATAAAGGAAGTAAAGCAGGAAGAAGATTAAGGAGAGGACGGGTAGGGAGAAAGCAGTAAAGGAGAAGGAGGGGAAAGAATAAGGGATATAAGATGATGGGGGAAGGAAGAAAAAGAAAGACAAGAAGAGGAAAAGAGGAAGGAGAACAAGAGAAATATAAAGAAGAAACTTTCTCTAAAATACGTTTTTTTTCAGTGACATCATAATCTAGATGGATAATTGCCCAGAGTATGTCTTTAGACAGCACTCGGCAACTAGCTTCAGTTGAGATTCAGTGGGACCATTGTCAGTGGCCCTCTAGCTCTATCTTCTAAGCACATACGCCTCTATCCTTTCCTTTTCCTCTCCCTTTTTATGCATTCCTTCTTCCTGTTTTCTGTTGCATGGCTGCCTCTTCTCCCATTTTTCCACTCTCTTTCTTTCTCTTTCTCCAAAATAAACTCGGTTCTATTTAGGGCATAATGCCTGTAGAACATAACAGTTTGAAGTGTCCAATAGGCAGTTGAGGAGGTGGAATGGGAGCTTAGGAGGGAAATTGGGATGGATGTATAGAACTTGGGACCATCAGCATAGACATACTAATTAAACTCACAGGAGTTGATGAGGTCACCGAATGAGAGAGTATTGAAAGAAAAGAGAAGACCCAGTCCAGAGCCTTAAAGAACACCCACACTTAAGGACATAGGGAAGATGCTGGCAATATGCCAGTGATTGGGAGTTGACAATCTCAGCTTCCTGAGTGGCTGCTGACACTGAATGTATATTCACTTATTATCGAAATAACAGATGAAGCCTCTGCCCTAGCCAACTCTCTGCTTCAATCCTGCTTTTTCTGGAAGGTCTTTAGGGGACATGGTACCAATAGGAAATCTAGCTCCTCCAAGAGACTAATTTGATTAGTGACTTGGCCAAAACTCCGAAGAATGACTGTGAAGCCCAGCATGGTGCAATTATAAAATGATATCATATACATGAGCAATTAGCTTCAGTAATTGACTTCATCCTCTACCAAGGATTTTTTTCTCCCTTTCCTTTAAATACCCCAAAGGAAGGAACTACAACACACATTCATATCACAGCTGGATGGTCTCGAGGCTAGGATATATGCCAGAGCCTCTAAGGCCCTTGAACAAAATCCAGGGACATTCAGGTGGCAGTCAGATTAGGGGGATTCTTTTGTTGTTGTCCATGAAACATTCAGTTCACTGGAGGTCCACATTGTCTATTGAACCCCAGCATTGGTCCTTCTCAAAAGTGAAGGACAAATAACAACCCAAAGACAAAAGCAAAGAGGGAACAAAGAAAATACTCTATGACTCCAAATGGTGCATCTTTGAACACTCTGAAGTCAGAAGAGGATAACTGGAATGAATGTGTCTGTTTATTATCACAATGAAAGATCACCAGCTTTGGTCTTTGCTTTGGCAGCAAGGGGGGGAAATGCTCTGTTCCCTGGCTACAGCTGGTATCTCCTAAAGGCAGACAGCATTGCCTGGGCTAGGAGGAGAAAAGAGGCCAAAGAAAGGCAGTGAATCAAAGTAGCCTTTCTCCCCCTCCCAGAAGAACCGCTCAAATGTGCTATTGGCTGTGAGTCAGGAGTGGCCCAGAATTATGGAACCATGGAATGTCAAGGCTATAAGGGAGCTCAGAATATAGAGCCATCAGAATGAGAAGGCACCTTAAAATAAAATGTCTGGACAAGGATAGACTCTAGAATATAGACCAGGGGTGGGGAACCTGAAACCTCAAGACCACATGTGGCCCTCTAGGTCATCAAGTGCAGCCCTTTGACTGAATCTAAACTTCACAGAACAAATCCTCTTAATAAAATGATTTGTTCTGTAAAACTTGGACTTAGTCAAAAGGCTGAACCAAAGGACATAGAGGGCCACACATGGCCTCTAGGCTGCAGGTTCCCCACCCCTGATATAGACTTGTCTGAGCTAGGAGGACCTTAGAACATAGGATTTTTGATGTGGGAGGACTTTTAAGACATGGAATGTTAGATTTGGGAGGTACCTTAGAACACAGAATGTCAGAGCTGGGAGGGAACTTAGAACAAGTTGGGAAGGAATTTAGAGACTATTTCAACCCCCAGGTGGTAGATAAGGAAAGTGAGATCCAGAGAAATAAAGAGATTTATCTATATTCACACAGCTTGTCATTGGCAGAGTTTGGATAGTGCCTTATCCCCCACTAGTCCCTTACATTTACAATCTGCTCCAGGTTGACAGAGGTACTTGGTTTCCCCTAGGCACACAGTGAGCACCCCACCTCAGCACTTGTGTTCACCTCTTCCCTTCCTTCTGTAATACTCTTCCCAGTCCTCTTCATCTAGCTCAATCCCACAAGGTCCTGCTCTACCTTCTCTGTGAAACCTTCCCTGACCACTCCAGACCACTCAATTAACTTCTTCTTCTGAACTGGTACAGCAAAGAACATTCATAGTACTGACCATGCATTGTCTCACATTGTCATTCACTCATATTTTAGTCATTCCTGACTCTTTGTGACCTCATTTGGTGTTTTCTTGGCAAAGATACTAGAATGGTTTGCCATTTCCTTCTCTAGCTCATTTTACAGATAAGGAAACTGAAGCAAACAAAATTAAGTGACTTGCCCAGGGTCACACATCTAGTAAGGGTCTGAGACCAGATATGAACTCAGGAAGATGAGTTTTCCTGACTCCAGACCCAGCACTCTCCTCACTTCGTTACCTAGCTGCTCCCATTGTCTCGCATGATTGGTTCCAATTTCCATAGGTATAGGTCTTGTTTTTCCAACTATGGTAGAAGGACATGGAAGGATTCTGAAGAACTGGAGAGTGTCCAGAGAAGAGTAACAAGAATAATGGAGAAAATTGAAGTCATGGCCCACAGGGATCAGTTGAAAGAACTGGCATTGTTTAGCCTGGAAAAGAGAAGACTTAAGGGAGAGTGAGGAACATA